>JAGXCT010032742.1:0-16410 GCA_022495035.1 Philopotamus ludificatus
GTCAGCAAAATACCTACCCGAGTTGTATTCGGGCAAATCACACAAGGGGTTAATCCATTTTTTTCCGTATAATTAAAATGAGTCATCCATTGAAGAGGTGGATCTACAAAAAATATCTAAAATTAATATTATATGTTTACATATATATTATTTGATCATCAATCAAAACCCGTTAATATTTTTTTTTATTTGAATAAATCCTGATCAATATAATTATCTTAGCCTTTAGAACTTGTTTATCGAAGCGAGATTTATTTCACTGAACATCTTTGTAATATTTTATCCAATGTTACAATTACAGACGATTGTAAATAATTTTCTTTTAAGTTATTTAGCTGTTCTAGTAAATCAATAAAAATATTTTTGTCTCGGTTTGTATTTTTTCTTCTATAAATGCTGATGAGTTTGCATATTATTCTCCCCATTGCTCAGCATTTCTTTTTTTACAGAGACACGACACTAATCTTTTCAATTTTCACAATGCCTCGTAGCGGCAGTCTTTCAGAAATAAAATGTGCCTTTATTGCGCCTTTTTTTAGCAATAGTTAAAGTGGGATTAGAAACCGTCAACAAAAATCCGCAATTTCTTTAAAAATAAAATTCGCTATTAAAAAAATCACTAAGTAAATTAAACATAAATCTTACAGTTCATTATACATTGCATAGAAAAAATATTTTACTATAATTTATTTTTTGTGGAAACTAATGCTAATTTCATGTCCATAATTATTTAAAAAAATCAAATAATTATAGAAATAAATAGTAAGTTTCTTATTTTTTATGTTGACTAATAAACAAGTGATAATAATAAAAAATATTATTTCAATTTATTACCTCTAATATGTTACTTCGCCTATATAAATACATATTATTCATTATATTCAAGGTAATATGGCAAAAACGTTTTTTTTACAACCTTGGATACATATCAACATACCACACCTAAAATAATATAGAATAAATAAAACTCTAATACAAATCTAAAGATTTTCACTTTTCATTTAAATAAATTTTATAACACTATTACTATTTTATATTTACCATTATTCCGGTTTTTTCATCTATTTCAATTTAAGAATAATATCATAATAATAAATATGAGCGCAATGATGATAAATAGTAAATAAATTAATGAATATAGCTGAAAATATCTGAAAAATAATCATAAATTTATTATATATACTGAGATAAATAAAAACGTATTTCAAATACCTGTAACATGATTTTAACCTTTCTTATCTTAATATATACTATATATAAATATCGTTATTTAATATAATTATGAAAAAATGGAAAAAATATAGCCAATTATAACATAAAAAATTCTTGGAAATATTTTAGCTAATCTAATATTATTGTTTTTATTTATTTTTTAAATGTACACAATAAAGGCTAATAAATATTTATAATATTCATTCTTTATACGTTTTTAGACAAATATAAAAAAAGTTGTGACAATATTTATTCGTAATATATATTATTTAGACTTTTTTGAACAAATACAATGGGTTTGTTTTTTTGTATGATTTATATTAAAAGAGTTATTCGAGAAAACCCAAAAACTTAGAGTACCCAATATACCCACTCGATACGGAGAGGTTAATAGAATATATATATAGAAAAATCTAGAATCATTGTTACTTTAATAAATTGATATAATTAAAAATATCTAAAATAGATGATTTAAAAAATCGTTTTATTATTAATACTTATTTGCTTTTTAAAACACATTCTGATTTTTTTCAATCTTTAAAACACTTCTAGAACGCAATTTTTTAATTAGGTTAGCGTTTAATTCTTTCAGAGATTGTGTAGTTATTTTGTCAATATTTTTCACATATTCCAGGAGTAAAAACTATAACGTACAGGTAAACCCCGTTGATCACTAGGGATACGTTCTGGATAAGATAGTGAAAAGCAAAATTACGCGATCAACTAGACATTTTAAAAATAATACATTAAAATTTGAAAAAAACACTTGAATAAAAGAAATAAATATTATTAATATCAAAATCAATGTTATACATAACACAAATCATTTAGTTTGTTCCATGTTGCAAAAAATCTACGTTTATTATGCTAAACTAACTCCTTCGCAATCTTCGTGGCTTACTTTTAAGAACTTCATGCAATGATTAAGAAAAGAAAGCGTCTTTTCAATGATTTTGACACTTAAATTATACACAAGAACAGTTTTCGAGACGTCTTTTCCATGGGAAATGGATTTCTAGCAACATGCAAGTCAAACACTATTTCAGAACTTCTTGTAATAACCTTTTACAATCGCCCTTCATACTCGACTGGATGATTTCATTCTACTCTTCATCGATTATATTGTATTATATTCTTTCCATCAAATCCGAATGGCATCTTTATCACTTCCAGCAGATTCTTGAATATGTGGCGAATTGTTTTTATTAATTAACAAGATTGAAATGTGGCGATTGGACCTTGATTTATTGGGTGTGAAATGAATGTCCAACACCAAGAGAGCTCAAAGTTCGTCTTCGATATCCTCGCAATATTTTTATTGCTAAGCAGAAGCAGTTCATAAATACATTATAAGTAATCCAAGCCTATCGGGCTTTCGTCAAAAAATTGTCAAATCGTTTTTAGATGAACCTTTCATGCCATGAAGACTTTTTGCGGATACATTTCCGTCGAGAAGAAAAGTTAAACGATCCTTTTCTCCTTTAAATCCAGAAAATCCTTATGGAAATATACATAGTTGGCATTCATTACAAACACTCCTGTCTCATCCACATTCAAAAATAAATTTAGTGAATAATTAGCCCAACATTTCACGAAACTCTTGGATATTTTTCAGCTGTATGTCTGCACTAGTAGATTTGCCATTTATTTTATTTTTATCATTTTAGGAGTATGCAATTTTGATCGTTTTCTTGACCGATCAAACAACACTATGCTTCCTTTAAAACTTTCTTCTCCATGTAGGATTTCCATCAAAACGATCACCAATATTGGTTGGGTATTGCGTTATGTCACTCTATTCAATTATTTAATAGAGTCCAGCTCCGTTTTTACGTTTTTGAACGGATTGATAAAAAAACCGTAAATAAAAAACGTAAAACGTACATATTTTTTTGCTGATTTACAGCTCTTTCGATCTAATAAATCAATAAAAAAGTTCTGTACGTTTTCAACGCTTGTAAGGTAGCTTTCAAGGCCATCAATTTGTCTCATAGCATCTTCTTTTGTTGGAATTGTATGGATTAAGTTCGCTCCTTTACCAGATAATTCTACGTCAGATTAGTTTTACGTGGATGTGACTGTCCACTATATCATTGATATCCATATCTTCAGATGTCATCACGTTAATGTCGAGATCCATGTAATTTTTTAAAGTTTTGGTAGGAGTACAAGTATTTCTGGCCCGGTTTTGCTGATGCTTTCATCATTAGTATCTTATATATATATATATTTCATCTTCATGGTCCTTTTTTATCGTTATTTCTTAAACATCATCCCATGCCTTAACAGTGTATTATTTATTTTAAACATTTTTAATCGTCGCACATTCAATTAAATATTTTTACTTATAAAACAGGTTTGTAATAATTGAAGTCCGGGTACGTAAAAACGGGGTTTCACTGTATGTTTTTTACTTGTATATCAAAATCGTGATATAGCATGGATATGAGTACTAACATAACAAAAAATATGACAATTACACTCATACAGTATGAGCAATTAATTAAATATGATTATTTTTACAATAAACCTTGTATCTGATCACTATTTGTATAATTTTTAATTTTTATCCAGGTTATAAAAAGGTCTGCATTGATGCATTGTGACACATTAAACTGCAATTATTATTATCTATTGTTAGTATTTTTACGATTTGCATAGCGGAAAATTTACGTGAAAATATATATATAAAATACAATTATGTAAAACCATAGTATCGTAAATTATTATGCGTATTCGAGGAATTTTAAGTACAAATTCAGTTGTAATCTATCTATTAATATGCGTACTAGTGAAACGGGAAAATACGCGAATAATGAGCCTCGTGGGATTTATTTAGACGGAAATTTCGCAAACAAGGAAAAGAAACTAATCACTTATCGCTTAATTTTATTTTTGTTATTTTACGTTAGTATTAAGAATACGTTTAATTTTTGACGTGATTAAAACCGAAATTGCATTCCCAGCAGGTCATTCGCATTATAGGACAGTTCTTCGTTATGCCGATGGGTTTTTTTTTTATTTTTTTTGGGTACTCCTCGATCCGGTCTGACCCTTTCGCCGCCGCACGAATCAAATTCCCTGCCGAGCGATCCATTTGGCTCAACCCTTTCGCCGCGGGTTGCGGGCAACTCCATTAATTTCGACGACCCTTGAAATTATTACTCGGCCCCAACGTAATCAAACGAGACGGGGGTCTAAACAGAAAAAAATGGCATATAAATTATAAATTTATTTACAAAAATAATAATTAACGGCCATTCTATACATCCATTGAATAACGTCAGCACATAACAATCAATAATATATTTAATATATATATTCATATAATTTCAATAATGTTTATATCATAAAATATCCACATATACACACAATGATGCCACAAATATCACAATATTAACGTTTGGAATGTTTATTGAAATTAAAACTCATTTCGGAAGCTGCTCGATGATGTGGTGAGTATCTGTTGATAAACAAAACGACATACAATTAGTGTTAACAATAATATAATTTCGTAAATGACAACACGGCCCAATAATAACATGTATTTTTATTTTTATTATTGTCGAAAAAATACTACAAATAAACGGAAAAAAATCGAAAATAATTTAACACGGTAGATTCTCAGTGAATATTCTTGAAAAACAATTAAAAGTGTTATAATTGTCATGAACAACGGATAAAACCGGTAAAAAAAATGTAGCTTTAAGCTAGCCGTGCTATTGAAGACCCCAAGTTTTTTTTATTATTATCGAATAACACTTCTCCTAACTCCTACATATCACAAACTTTTTCATATATGTCTACAAAAATCTAAAGAATAAATATTATAAATAATCATTGTCCTCAATTGTCTGCAATTGCGAAAAAAAAATAAACACAACAATATACTGCTGTTACTACGTGCGCGATGTTTTTTCTCGCTCGCATCCGTTGGCGATATGTGCTTCACGACATCGCCTAGTGCATTACTTATGCGTCATAATAATTAGTTCATTATAAAAAAATCTATGTAAAATTCAATAATACCTTGACTTTAAATGCTTGGGGTCGCTGACAGACCCCCTTCGAAAAGCGTCGTTGTTTGCGAGCCGCCGTGACGCATAGGTTAAATATTATTCTCATTATTTAATTGTTAAAATGCCGTGATAAAAATATTATATTTTATTAACAGCCCTCCGAGATAAAGACCATGCTATAGTAATCCGCCTTATAAAAGACTAGGCGCCCATATACGATTTGGGGATTGGTTTTTCAACCCCTTTCAATATGTCGACTTTTAGCCTAATATACTACTGTTACTCTTATTATATTTTTTATACACTTATTAAAAGAGATAAACATTGAGAAAATACATAAGAAGCATCTATAGCAGTGGTTCTTAACCTTGTTGGAGGTACTGAACCTCACTAGTTTCATATTCGCGTTCACCGAACCCTTAAATCATACGTCGTATCATTTTTCAGATTATTATACAATAAGTCGGGTGTGTGTTTTGACCTCCATCGAACCCGGGAGACTGACTCCCCGAACCCCTGGGGTTCTATCGAACCCAGGTTAAGAACCACTGCTCTGAATATTATACATTTCTGAGCAAAATAAAAGTCAATGCCCTTTGGTTGATAATAAAATATAACACGTACGCGTAAAAACACTTGGCGTTATAGGGTTCAATCGAACCCAGGTTAAGAATCACTGATCTATAGGGTTTGATCTGATATGCGATTAAAAAGGACATTTTTTTTAATTACATAAAAAAAACCTTTATTTCAAGATCAAATATGTAATTTTATCCTAAAAATTTAACGTTTTGTAGAAAATGACGATCTAGAAGTAAGCATTATAGAAGGGACTGCCGCACAAGCCGCTATATAGCAGAAAGCGCTATAGGAGGGTCGACTGAATATATATTTATTTTACAATTCAATATATTTCTTTTTAATTTAAAACTATATGACTAATTCGATCAAAAACCGTTTAAATTTATTCAGGTATCTAAGAAACTATTTTTATTAATCTTAAAATATATTATTATATTAAAAAAATACACTTTCTCTCTCATCCAAAAGTAATTCTTTAGTTTTGTGACATCATCATAGAATCACCACTTTTTTAACAGCAATATTTTAAGAAAGTAAACAGATGACTCCGGCGAAAATAAATAACAAATAAATTATAAAAATAAAAAAAAACTGTTGATTATCTAGTTTTGGTCCAATGAGATCTCAACAATATCTTTCCTTTCTATTTATAAAATGTCAGAATATTCGATGGAATTTTGTGTCAATGCCATTTCTATTATAATACTGTAACGTGGGAACTCTCGAGGATTCGAAATGGATATAACGAAAGGACGCAACGAGACACAATTCATGTAGAGACACAGTATCTTTATTGAACGTAAACAATACAGCGGACGAATCAGCCTATGCCGACCGAGAATTACGGTATTACTTCTTTAGAAGATTATAACATCGAAGAGGAGGATGACACAATATAAATAATGCTTAGCACTAAACAGTGCGCTGCTGGCACTATCGAGCTATCGCCTTCTTACATGATGACCGTTCAAAAGCGTCTCAACTCTGGGGGGCATCTATATATATAACCTGAGGGGCTTCGTCGGGGAAGCAATCGCTTGCCTTTGTGTCTTGATTATGACACGTGATGGTTTTAGGTCACTGCACCCGATAGATCCTAAACTATGGGACCTTTATACAGTTAATACAAACGGTACCTAATATTTTACGTAGTATAGCAAACACTTTGAAACCAGGATCAGCTAGAACTATATTCCTTAATGTCATATAAAACCAAATAAGTCGTCACCCGTGATCTCATCGCATTAGCTCACTGCCGAATCGCTCCACATATGTCATAGACCAAACAAACCGATTTTCCAGCTTTCTTCCGACGTTACAATACATTCGTTGTTTTATTAATATTAACAAAAACAATTAAGACGTGTCTAAAGTTTTATCGACATTTTAATTAAATGTTTATCTTGAAATATTACACGTACGTACATATAAAATAACGATTTTCCTCATCACGGTTTTTTGTGTTAACACATTCCGGTCCGCTGGGTTCCGAGCCGAGATTTGCTTTGGACCGGACGATTTCGCGAAAAAAATAGAAAAAGTTAAGTACTTCAGTTAAATCGATGTAACTGTGATACCATTTAAGTTAATATTTTTTTTTGTTGTGTTCAGAAAGGTTATCTCTATGTAAAAAAATAATAGTTCAAAACTTATCAAAGTGTGGTCTGCGTATCAATGAAATATAAATAGTTTAACATCAGCGCCAACAAGGACTCGAAAACGCGTTCCCCGTACTTCTACGTTAGCCCGCGAGGACGCGTTTTCGAGTCGTCCGGACCGCAACGTGTCAATCAGACGATACTCATATTTATTCAATGTTATCTTACAAAATTTCACCGATATTCTAACACGCTACGCACCTGCAGATCAAGCTTGCTGTATCCAGTCCGTGTACAAGGCGACGTCCGTGTACACTGTGTACTCGTTTGCGTTGCAGTCGCTATTGGTACCGGGCAACGCGAAGGACACGATTCCCCGAATCGTCCACTTGCTGTTCTGCTTGACGTAGAGACCGCCGCCTGAGTCGCCCTTGCAAGGGCCGGTGCCGTCCCTGGCGCCGGCGCACAGCGTCTTGTTGCCGGTCATCGTGTAAAAGTCGATCTTGGACAGCTTGCAATCGGCCGTGGACACGATCGGCACTTTCAGCTTGCGAGGACCCGCCGTCACCACCGTGTCGGTCTCGTCCTGGCCCCATCCGATGACGGTGCCCTGCTTGCCGTAGACTAGCTGTTGATTGGCGTCGCCGCTCCAGAGGCACACCGGCCGGATGTACTGATTGAAGGTTACGAGCACGCCCAGCTTGATCAGAGCTATGTCGTTGGCCAGCACGGTACCCTCTCTGAAATTAGGATGCACCTTGATCTCGAGGATGTTGATGGACTGCGCGGTAGGATCGGCGAGGTTCTCCAAGTCTTGTACGCCCAGCCTCGTGATCAAGTCCGTCGGCTTCACCGGCGACATGTCCTTGTTGAATGTGCAATGAGCAGCAGTCAGCACCACTCTGTTGGATATGAGACTTCCCGCGCACACGAAAGTCAATTTTCTACTTTGGCAAATGGCAGTCAGCCAAGGCCAATCTCCTTTGGAGGTGTCTTCGCCGCCGTAGATCAACTGGACAACTCCAGCGCCTGGCACACCGCACACTTCGTTGCTCTCCGCGATCGAGTTGTACGTGTCATACGCATTGTTGTAGTTGACGTTGTACGACGGTGGCCTCTCATATCCCACCGTTATATGCTTGATGGTGGTGGATTTGGGCGGCGCGTAGGTCGTTGTCGAGGGCGTCGTCGAGGGCGTCGTCAAGGGCGTCGCAACGTATTGGTACTGATTGTTCACAGGGATCACTTCGTACTCGTTCGTCTCTGGAATTATGTTCGACTGTTGGACGGGATGATTGTCTTGCACGTTCGAATAGACGAGCTGCTCCTTCGGCGAGTTTTGAATGGCCGAATTTCCAGAATTCAACACGTGCTCCAGAGAGATCGACGTGACTATGTGACCGGTGGCCGGCGGACCCGAGCATATCAGTCTGTTGTTGAAGACTATCTGCACAAAGTTCGGAATGGGATACGTCAGGGGAAAGTGCACTCGGTACGCGATCGGATATCCCCTGTTGATCTTCTGCAGAACTATCGATCTGTCATCGGCTAGATCCACCTTGCCGACGTACTGACTCGGCAGCTGGGCGGCTATCGACAACTTAATCGACAGCTTCATCTGGGAGCCGTACGACGGAGGATTCGGCGCCTGGACCACTCCCACCCACTGCGACTGATACGTCTCGTAGTGCATCACCTGAGGACATGGCGTGACCGGAGGCGACTGGGCGATCGCATCGCAGATCGCAAACGCGAGCATCAATCCGCAAAACAACCGTCTCATTTTTTAGCAAAAATTAGCATTATTTCTATTTTTATTGTGACTTTTTTTTTTGAGAATTACTACCGTAATATTTTTACGTCAGACGCGCGCGGAGGCAAGCGAAACACTGGCGCTCAGGTAACCAATTAGCATACAAACAATTTCACCAAATATCGCCAGTGAAAATTTCGTCAAAAAAATGTCCACATACATCAGATATAAGCAACCCGCGGACCGCGGGCAACGTTCGATCCGAAATAAACTCGCCGTTTTTTCATAGTACATACTTCTATTAATGAGTGTATTTTTTTATACCAGGTTTATTTTGTTGAGAGATAATTGAGTACATCATTCATATTTAGAGGGACGGATCGTCCTTAGGGCGATCGGGGCACTGCCCCACACACATTTCTCCTAACAAAAATAATAATTAGCTGAAATATGCGAACACAACCGTTTCGACGCAAACGAGTGTTGTTGTTTAAATAGAGAAACAGTCAGTGAGATTAAACAAAATTTAGAGATCTCATAGAAAACAGAAGCGAATGAAATTAAAAGAATTAATTACATATGAATTATATATGAACTAATACATTTTTCGCACTCATTCAAAATAACGTTGAAATGAATAAAAATGTTGATTTTTTTGTTTAAAGCTTGTATGATTAAAAAAATAATGTAAAATAATAAAGGACAAAGTATTGACATTCAGGATTATTGCGGATTATGTGCGGAAATGTAATCTGCTACGGGACAATGTTAAGCCATCTGTCACGGCGGCTCGAATACATCCGCGTTGTCCGAAGGGGGTCTCTCGGCGACTCCAAGCATTTTAAGTCAAGAATAAAAATAGTTATTCATTATATTCAAAATTTGGACGATATTTTAGATATTTTAACCGCACGTGTCAATCGTACATTTCACTCGCACTTCGCACATAAATGGCATATAAATCATAAATTTATTTACAAAAAAAATAAATAATGAACGGCCATTCTATACATCCATTGAATAACGTCAGCACATAACAATCAATAATATATTTAATATATATATTCATATAATTTCAATAATGTTTATATCATAAAATATCCACATATACACACAATGATGCCACAAATATCACAATATTAACGTTTGGAATGTTTATTGAGATTAAAACTCATTTCGGAAGCTGCTCGATGATGTTGTAAGTATCTGTTGATAAACAAAACGACATACAATTAGTGTTAACAATAATATAATATCGTAAATGACAACACGGCCCAATAATAACGTATATTTTTATTTTTATTATTGTCGAAAAAATATTACAGTAACAAAATATACACGGAAAAAAATCAAATTTTTTTTAACACGGTTGATTCTCAATAAATATTCTTGCAGACTGCTAAATATTCTTTAAAAAAAAAAAATATTGTAATTGTTATGAACAACGGATAAAACAGGTAAAAAAATGTAGCTTAAACCTAGCCGTGCTATTGAAGACCTCAAGTTTTTGATTAGTATCGAATAACTCTTTTAATATAAATACTATATGTCACAAACTCTTTTGTTTTTGTCTAAAAAAGTCTAAAGAATAAATATTATAAATAATCATTGTCCTTTATTGTCTACAATTGCGGAAAAAAAAATAAACACAACAATATTCTGCTATTGCTATGTGCGTGATGTTTTTTTTTCGCTCGCATCCGGTACGATGTGTGCGTGCGACATCGCCTAGAGCGTTGTCATTTACGCGTCATAATGATTAGGTAAAAATTCCAAAATATTGACCGAATTATGAAGCATACCATGAATAATTACTTTTATGCCGAGAAAAATGCATTATAAAAAAATCAATATTATCTTCACTTAAAAGCTTGGGGTCCCTGAGAGACTCCCTTCGAATGTCGCAGTTGTTTTCGAGCCGCCGTGGCGGAAGGGTTAAATATTATTTTCATTATTTATTTGTTAAAATATATTTAAATATGCCGTGATAAAAATATTATATTGTTTTAAAGTCAACTTTCTACAGCTCCGAAATAAAGACCATGCTTTAGTAATACGCCTTATAAAAGACAAGGCGTCCATAGAAAATTTAGGATTAAGTTTTTTTTAACCCTTTCCACTCTGTCCACTTTTAGTCGAATCTACTACTGTTATTCTCATTATATATTTTTTACAAATTTATTAAAAGAGATATACATAGGGTTTGATCTGGTATCCTATTAAAAAAGATTTTTTTTAATTAATTAAAAAAACGCTTTTATTTCAAGATCAAATATGTAATTTGATCTTAAAAATTTAGCGTTTTGTAGAAAACGACGATCTAGAAGTAAGCACTATAGGAGGGACTGCCGCACACGCCGCTATATAGCAGAAAGCGCTATAGGTTGGTCGACTAAATATATATTTATTTTACAATTCAATGTATTTATTTTTAATATGAAAATTTATGTATAATTCGATCAAAAACCATTTAAATTTACTCAGTTATCTAGGTAAATATTTTTATTAATTTTAAAATATATTATTATATTAAAAAAAAACTTATGTGACATTATCATTAAATCATCACTTTTTTAACACAATATTTTAAGAAAATATGTCAATGCTATTTCTATTATAATACATTCGTTGATTTATTAATATTAACAAAAAAAAAATAAGACGTGCCTTAAGGTTTATCGACATTCTAATTAAATCTTGAAATATTTCTGAGATTATTACACGTACGTACATATAAAATTTCGATTTTCCTCATCACGGTTTTTTTGTGTTAATCAGACGATACTCATATTTATTCAATGTTATCTTACAAAATTTTACCGGTGATCTAACACGCTACGCACCTGCAGATCAAGCTTGCTGTATCCAGTCCGCGTACAAGGCGACGTCCGTGTACACCGTGTACTCGTTGACGTTGCAGCCACCATTGGTACCGAGCAACGCGAAGGACACGATTCCTCGAACCGTCCACTTGCTGTTCTGCCTGACGTAGAGACCGCTGCCTGAGTCGCCCTTGCAAGGGCTGGTGCCGTCCCTGGCACCGGCGCACAGCGTCTTGTTGCCGGTCAACGTGTAAAAGTCGATCTTGGACAGCTTGCAATCGGCCGTGGACACGATCGGCACTTCCAGTTTGCGAGGACCTGCCGTCACCACCTTTTCGGTCTCGTCCTGGCCCCATCCGACGACGGTGCCCTGCTTGCCGTAGACTAGCTCTTGATTGGCGTCGCCGCTCCAGAGGCACACTGGCCGGATGTACTGATTGAAGGTTACGAGCAAGCTTAGCTTGATTAGAGCTATGTCGTTAGCCAGCACCGTGCCCTCTTTGTAATTAGGATGCGCCTTGATCTCGAGGATGTTGTTGAACTGCGCGGTAGGATCGGCGAGGTTCTCCAAGTCTTGTACGCCCAGCCTCACGATCAAGTCCGTCGGCTTCGTCGGCGACGTGTCCTTGTTGAAAGTGCAATGAGCCGCAGTTAGCACCACTCTGTTGGAAATGAGACTTCCCGCGCACACGAAAGTCAATTTTCTACTTTGGAAAATGGCAGTCAGCCAAGGCCAATCTCCTTTGGAGGTGTCTTCGCCGCCGTAGATCAACTGGACAACTCCAGCGCCTGGCACACCGCACACTTCGTTGCTCTCCGCGATCGAGTTGTACGTGTCATACGCATTGTTGTAGTTGACGTTGTACGACGGAGGCCTCTCATATTCCACCGTTATATGCTTGATTGTGGTGGATTTGGGCGGCGCGTAGGTCGTCGTCCAGGGCGTCGTCGAGGGTGACGTCCAGTACGTCGTCGAGGGCGTCGTCGAGGGCGTCGCAACGTTTTGGTACCGATTGTTTACAGGGATCACTTCGTACTCGTTCGACTCTGGAATTCTGTTCGACTGTTGGATGGGATGATTGTCTTGCACATTCGAATAGACGAGCTGCTCCTTCGGCGAGTTTTGAATGGCGGAATTTCCAGAATTCAACACGTGCTCCAGAGAGATCGACGTGACTATGTGACCGGTGGCCGGCGGACCCGAGCATATCAGTCTGTTGTTGAAGACTATCTGCACAAAGTTCGGAATGGGATACGTCAGGGGAAAGTGCACTCGGTACGCGATCGGATACCCCCCGTTGATCTTCTGCAGAACTATCGATCTGTCATCGGCTAGATCCACCTTGCCGACGTACTGACTCGGCAGCTGGGCGGCTATCGACAACTTAATCGACAGCTTCATCTGGGAGCCGTACGACGGAGGATTCGGCGCCTGGACCACTCCCACCCACTGCGACTGATACGTCTCGTAGCGCATCACCTGAGGACATGGCGTATCCGGAAGCCACTGGGCGATCGCATCGCAGATCGCAAACGCGAGCACCAATCCGCGAAACAATCGTCTCATTTTTTAGAAAAAATTAGCATTATTTTTAGTTTAATTGTGACTTTTTTTAATTTAGAATTACTACCGCAGTATTCTTACGTCAGACGCGCGCGAAGGCAAGCGAAGCACTAGCGCCCAGGTACCCAATACAAACAATTTCACCCAATATCGTCAATAAAAATTTCGTCAAAAAAATGTCCACATTCATCAGAGATGAGCAACCCGCAGCCCGCGTGCCACGTTTGACCCGAAATAAGCTCGCTGTTTTTTTAATAGTACTTCTATTAATGAGTTTATTTTTTTATACCAGGTTTATTTTGTTGAGAGATAATTTGTTTAATCGTTCAGTATTTTCAAGGGCGGCTCGTCCTTAGGGGCAACCTAAGCATTGCCCCACACACATTTCTCCTAACAAAAATAATAATTAGCTGAAATATGCGAAACACAACCGTTTCGACGCAAACGAGTGTTGTTGTTTAAATAGAGAAACAGTCAGAATGATTAAATAAAATTGAGAGATCGCATAGAAAACAGGGGCGAATGAAATTAAAAGAATTAGAACTAATACATCTTGCAAGCCACTCAACGATAAAATTCTTCGCATTTAAAGTTATCACTCGAATGATTAAAAATGTTTTTTTTTTTATTTAGAGCTGAGATAAATAATGTAAAATAATAAAGGACAAAGTATTGACATTCAGGATTACTGCGGATTATGTGCCGAAATGTAATCTGCTACGGGACAATGTTAAGCTATCTGTCAAGGGACCCCAAGGATTTCAAAATAAAAATAAAAATAGTTGTTCATATTATTCATAATTTGGTCGATATTTTAGATTTTTTAACATTAAGTGTCATACGCACTTGACACATCGAACCGAATGCCAGTGAGAAAAAACATCGCGCCTGTGCCAACAGAAGCAAATATTGTCGTAGGATTTATATTAAAATAGTTATTTGAGAAAATAAAAAAGAGCACGGCTAGATTTAAGAAAATATTAATAAACGCAGGTTCTAAGTAGTGGAGGTAAAGAGAAAAGATACGTTTTTCCGTATACAGAAGATCGCTTTTTATTTGCTGGAATTTCTGGAACTTGAACATCATCATCAACTGATTGATGAAAATCTTTCAAAGTTTCTATAATTCGATCGATCGCCGATTCAAAAGTTTCGAACTCTCATGCAACATGATTTATAATAATTAGTAAATACTTAACATTTTTTAACAGAAGTAAAGACTAGAAGCAATACTTAATCTTTCCTTTTCTATCCTGTGGGATATTCTGCTGAATAAACTAACATTGGCTTCAACTTTAAATCACCATGCAAATTTCCACAAAGAATAAATATCAATCAGTTTTTGTTCAGTCCAATGTTCAGTAGCTATTAAATAACTAATAAAACATTCATAGGAGAATATTCTCCATCCACAATCATTTTGGACAATGAGGAAATAAATTCTTTTGCAGCACACTTATCTGCATCAGCCAATTCTTGATTCAATTTAGTAATTTGTGACGAAAGACTCATTTTAAATTGGTCGAATCAGGTATTACTTGTTTGAAAGACCGTCTTTGAATCTTATTTTAATCTAGTCTTCCAATATTCATGCAAACTAAGAGCCTAAGATTGTATACTTGAAAAAGTCAAGTATCGCCTGTAATGTCTAAGGCCTCCCTTTTCATGGATCTTCATTCCTTCGGCCACATCGATTTCGGTGATTTTTGTTGTTCTGTAAGCTTCCTCGATTCTTATACGCCCTCTCAGACTGATAGCTTAGCATGATTCGCTTTATTCATATATCATTAATCGCCTTAGATGTAGAAGCAATGATTTCAATAGTATAATGTTGGCATAACATGATGAAATGTTGCAGAGCTAATCTCATCACCCATCATTGGCCTTCAACTTTTTCTATCATGATGTTCTGCTGAAGATACTACTTTGGAACCAAAAAGATGTTTGAAGTGTTAAGTAACTATTGCTCTTTGTGAAGAAGTTGAAGTACGTTTCATTCCAAACAAGTTCCATTTTTTTATAGTATACATTAAATTAATGAAAACACTTTTCGTTTGATTTTATGATAAATGCATATTTTCATATTAAGAGTATTACATATTTAATTTTTATTTATTCATAAAAAATATTTTCATTTGATTTCATTAAAAATACATGTTTTTTATTTAAAGTCATGAGCTATCCCTGAATGTTTGTATTATTATAAGTTTATTATATGTAGCACAACATTTTTAAATTTGTTGCTGGCCCCTTGTAAAAAAAAGGTTGCTCATACCTGACATACATAAAAGAAATGACACAAGAATTCCGCGCCTGCGAATATTCGACGTTGGACAACAATAATGCAAAAACCCGTTCCATTGCTAAATAAATAAATTTAACACGCTTCGTGTCGACAAATATTAATATTCAATCTATTAATATTCAATTAACACGATTAAATAATTATAAATCGAAACCCATGAATGACTGAATGCGAAAAAAAAATATGTCGGTACGCTCTATGCAGCAATGTCAATACGATCATTATTATGCGATTAACAATGTTGTATTAATAAATAATTGCATTATTTGAGCCCAATAATATGTGCATTTCGAGTTTTCGTTAATTGTATGGAAAATTACTGCTGCCGTTTTGTGCGTCATAGGACCTTATATTTATTAAACGGAAAGAAATGTCGTTTTTTACTATATTTTTCACTCTGAATATTTTTATTCAAAACCAATCATCTACTGTAGATAAAAAATTATTACGGATTTGTAAACAATATATTTATAAATCGGAGAAGTGAATTAAAAACATTTATAATATTGTATTTGATTTGTGATTAAATCATTTTTTTACTAATTAAAAATTAAA
>JAGXCT010032743.1:0-23256 GCA_022495035.1 Philopotamus ludificatus
GCGAGTGAGATTAAGGAGGGGCGGGCGCTGCCCCGACAAGAGGATTCTAGTAATAATAAGGATTGTTGTATAGCACCCACTTCTCATCTACAGTTACAATTCATGGCAAAAACGGATCGGCTTCATACCGAGACAAAAGAGACGCGCAGATGGTGCGCCGTTGGTCGAGCGCCGTCTCCGTCAATTCACGAGGATCCTGAACTGTAGACCATGGAGAGACAATCTTTAATGATAATTACTCAATTTTTTGACGAGAATCTGAATTCATCATCGTCTTCATGATATCATCATCAAATTTTTGGGGTTGTCCTTTTCATGCGACAACTTTGAGATTCCCATTTCCAGTTTTAAAGTTTTTAAACCACTGATGACGCTTGCTTAGTTTCAGAATATCCCCGTAAGTATGGGTATTTTTTAGTGGTTCATTTTCCTACATTCTATGGGGAAAAAAATGAACCGAAAAATAAAATTTACAACCATTTATGACCGAGACAGCTCTGATGTAATAACAAAACTTACGTGTTTAGACACATGATTACTTTTCGGTCCCCCTAATATATTCTCTTCGGAAATACGACATTATTTATGGAATTTCCTAATATATTCCGCTTTGATTTGTCCTTTATAAAATATTTAGCTATTTTATCGACATGGTAAAATCGTTATTACATTTCGTATCTTATATTATGAATACATATGTATTTATTTGCGAAGATTCGCTCACCTTTCATACGTGTTCGAAGCGTTAGACGCCGAGTGCAAATTTAAGTTAAAAGGGCCGATCCTTTAAGCGCGCTTTCAGTCGATAAAGCTCCAGATTTATACGGCAATAATAAAATAAATACATTTTCGCGCCAAACAGATGAATATTAACGGGCGAAATTTAAATTATTTACATATCAAATAGTAAGCGGGGAATTATTCAAACGGTACAATCGATTCGATTAAATATTTCAAAGCCGACTAAGCGGTCATTAACGAAGTATAATTAAGTTAATAAAGAGTTAATTGGAACGAGCCCGGGCCGAGTTCGTTTTTAATGGTGTCATCGGCCGATATCCTTTATTGAATAATTTTGACCCTGAAATACATTTATCAATGATAACATTTGGATTTATCTGGCTTTATTTTTTTTTCCATAACCCATTAAATCTGCGATCAATCACGACGAGTGCGTAAATGTTAATTTTAATTTAACCATATTGGTTACTGAAAGATATCTTATGTCATTTTCAGACGAGGAAAATTTAATCCGAGCATGTTAATCGGTCCTGCGACGCCATTGGCATTTGCGACCGAGCGTTTCATTTGTCCATTATTGAAACGACGACCGGAGAATCGTCCAAAGTTTCTTCGAACTTGGAATATTGAAGTTTATCGCCAGGACGATCATAAGGTCCAACCCCTCTCCACCGTCCCGCGCCGAAAGTGCCTTATACATTTATGACCGAGACTTAATCCAATTAGGAACTTGACCCACTTTTGTTTTCAGGAGTCTCCGGACCGTTAGACCCGGGTCGAAATATCCGCCGAGACATTAATTACTCGGTGCATAATTAAGCAGAGCATACTGTCATTCGAAACGTGGACCGTTCGGATCACCGATACTTTTGTACCCAGGATGAAGCTGTGTCAGACCGGTCTGACACAGTTCCATCCCTCCACACCGAATATACCGCATCGGTGCAACACAAGTAGTTTTTTACTTCAAACGCGTGATATTAAAATATAATGCTAAAATTTCTTAAGAAAGGGGAGAATGAAGAGGGAAAATGGCTTTGCATAACTCTCTGAAAGTCGATGCAAAGCTAGCAAATAGGGCCCTCCACCGGGAGACCCGTAGGGGAAAAGCCGCATCGGACGGCATAGAGTAGGTCCAGGTAAGGATAGGACCACAGAACGTGACTATAATCCTGATATAGTGCCCACACCAGCAATGTGGAGATGCTACAAGGTTAATCTCTTTAAGTTTAGCCTTGAAATGACCGTGGTCAATCAGGAATTACTGACCCAGAAGTCTAAGAAGTACCAGATACAATTAAGCCTGTCTCTGATATCGCTAAAGAAGAGATAGGTAGTCCGCCCTTTAGGGGAGGAATCCCACCTCTCCTACTACCGATCGAGAACCTATTCACGGTTTTAACGTTGATTCCAAGGATTCACCCTCGATTGAGCTGATTCACCCTTTAAATTAATTCAACTTGTTTAAATTATTCCAACCTCTTCCAAGGTCTCCCTTATCCGTTATGTTTATAGAATCTGATTAATCATATACTCCTCGGTAAATATTTATTTATTTATTAAGACTAGATTTGTGTCGATCGTACCCTGTGATCAATGGCAAATCTTTTATTCCTGTGCACATTTTTCATCATTGTATCATAAAGGTACCTTTATTTTTTTTCTATTTACTTGAGTTCGAATAAATTTCAGCAGCCACTTTAATAGGATTATATAAATTGTTGTGGCCTGCCTAATCTCTAGGTTCTCAAGAACTTGTTTGAAGTCTTCACACCTCTTTTATTTTCGTTGTGTTATATATGTGACTCGAAATTAGGTTAGTAGTCACATTTGATTTGATTTTGGGGGGCCTTTCAGCAGCACTCAGCTTTCTGAGAAGGGTTCAGCTCTTTCTGCTGGAATGAACAATGTCCATGGATACCATGGACTGCATCCATTGATCATTTCTTTTGAAGTTGATAGCCTCAGTTAGCTTGTTGGCCAATTTTGGACTATGTGTGGTTTAATACTGAGTCCACAGCTCTTCCCATTCCTTGCTCCATCCCAGTATATATATATATATATGTTATACCTTTGCCGAGTGCTTTATCAAACCAGTAAATCGCTTGTAGTTTTCAATTGTAGCAGGTGAGTTGTTTACATATTTCTTGATGTGCGATGTGTAGTTTGTCCAGTTAGCGCGTTTAAGGTTGCTACTGATTAGCGGGAAGCTCATACTGATTCGGGTTATTATTGGGCGGTGCTAACTTCGCGGGAAACCATTTAGCAGGAGTATGAAATTCGTTAGTGGGAGTCCGTCTCCATTCGTTGAGACGAATCTCAAATCAGGGCTGGTTTCAGTGCCCCATCTGCCTGATCGAAAGCTACCTCCTTGTTTGGCGTCGAACACGAGGTGTAGGTTGTTAATTGTGGCCCAGTTATGGAGTTTTTCGCCCTCTGCGTCAGTATTACAATACCCCCATTCCGTGTGTCTGGAGTTGAAATCCCCTATATAGATAGCAGGGTGATTGTGTGTCGGTAGAACCTGATCTCTCCAGTTTGAAGAAAGGGGCTTGAACACATCTGTCAGCGTTAGCTTGTCCACTAAGATAGTCATGCTGAATTCGTCATTGGTTACAGTCCTCACGAGTGGCAGTAGTTCTGGCGGCGTGTTCCTCCGGTATATGCGTTTCTTGGAGGACGAGGATTTGGGCGATGATTTCCTTTTTTGCGGCAGTCAGTCCTTCCACATTCAACTGACGATTACGATCGATACTATTTTTCAACAAATATTTCTCAAACTTGGATGAGGATCAAAGGAACATATGGATAAGAACACCATTTGCCAAGTCCTTAAAATATGATCATATTACGTGGACAGCCCAAGAAGAGTTGATCGATATCAGATCAGATAATTTGCTTGAATTAATGAAAAAAGTATTTCAGAATTTTGTTTAAGGCGACAGCAAGAATATCCTGCCATTGGAAAAGAAGCCCTGGTAACTCTTATTTCTTAAATAATTCTTTCCAATTTAGGCGGCCGTGACATGAAAGTAATTGGGAAGCACTGCTCTAGTGTGTGTCTTTTAATTTCGTGCGAGCACTACTCACACAGGGAAGACCGACGAGAAGGTAGACATAACCCAACCTAACCCATTTAAATGAAAGATAACTCAAGAATTTTGACGTGGTTTACCTCGTTACAAGAACCACCTCCATACTCTTTGTTGTCCGATGCACCAATTTAGTCAGAAACGTCTGGTCGGGCCCCGAGCCTGGCCTCACCTTGTATAGCCGGTTTAACCTAGTCAGGTAGACCAATATCCGGCTGTTCTGTTTTTTTTGCTTTTGACCAGGCTGCATCTCTCATTCTAAACCTAAGAGCTCATATCAAGATGTCGCCTAACGGTGAGGTTCGACTTCGGGAACAGACGCTGCTTCTTCAGATGTATCCTCGTACTACTGCCTTTTTCTTGATAAGCTACATCGGCCTCCTCTTCCCCTAGGAGCGTATCTGGATTCACGTCTTCATGAATCAGTGGATTATAACGACGACGTAGTTCATTCCCGTGTCCTCATAGGCGGATATCCTCTTTCAGATTAGACAGCCATCTTATTGAGTTGCTTCTCTTCAGTCTTTTCTATTCTCAAAAGAATTACGTTGGTAATGGACTAGGATAGGACGTGCTTTAATCTCGTCTGATATATTTAATATGCCTAATTATCGATCACTAATATTTATTTAATAAATTTTAGTTAATTTCGCGTATTTAGAATATTTATAGATAATATAAATAAGATAAATATAATGACATTTTTTGTCTATCTGTGCATAATGCAATATCTCCCGTTGTCGCGTGATGCACCGCTAAAGACTTCGACGATACCACCGACCCTTCGTGGTTCTTAAACCACGCTTATTCAAGGACTGTCAAGTCTTTCGAATCCCGACCTCACTTCTAGCTTTCTTTAGATCTGTCGTCTTGTGATCCTGCTGACAACCAAGGTGTCGGCGTGGTTCTATGAAAAATACCCCTGTAGCCCCAGAGGTTTTAGAGGTTCTTCGTTTTTAATATTACATTACCTTAAATTAAAGTGGCCTTATAACCCTGGAGCGGGTCTTTGCCACCTGGAGGACACCTCCATCTCAGTCATGATGTCATGACTGTAGACAGACGTTCTCCAGGTTATCTCGGCTCTTCGAATACGGGTCAGGTCGCCAGCCAAACCCGGGGAGCCGAGCTGTCACGTGTGGATTGTAACAATAATAATCAGACGAGGCTAGGGCCAATTTAATAGTATTTAATTTACGCTCTGATCGGGTGCTACGGACATCTCCAGCAGCACACACGTCACTGAATTGGCCTGGATAGCGGCCTGGCTCCTCATAGCTCCGTAGAATCCACGAAACTATGATTGTGCCCAAGCGCTCGACTCAATATTAAGATTACCACATTACATTACATTACATTATGTGGCCCCCGACCCGAAACGAGTCCCTGCCACCTGAAGGACATTACGCCATCTCTGCCGGTCCTGGGCCTCCTCCATCCATCGCCCAAGCCCCAACAGAGACGCGTCCGCCTCAACCCTGTCCCTCCATCGAAGTCTTGGCCTCCCAACGGGGCGGGTTCCCCCAGGCCTGGAGTCCACATTTTTATAAATCTGTGTCAGATAGATCTGACACAGTTCATTTCGTTCCCATTCATCCACACTGCATAAGAGTTAGAAAGATTTAGATTTTACCTCTAGAATATCAAGATTTTTCCTCTCTGCAGTCGCAGGCTCATTCGAGTAGCCCCTTTCTTCGGCGTTCTCTTATACTTACACTTCGACTCTGTTGAATTAAAGCCTGTTGAACTGTTTGATCTGTTTTTTTATTAACATAACGGAGAATTAGTTTTTTTTAAATATAACTCGTACAATTAAGATAAGGGAAAATAACTTTCAATAAAAAGATTTTTTCTTAATTCAAATTATGCCTTTTTCAGTAATAAATACTGATTTTTTTCGATTGTATCAATTTTTGTATTAATATTATTACATATTAATTCAAAGGTTGTATTAATTTTTTTATGTCTTACATAGGTATCTAACATTTATATATTTTTATTCACGAAGATTAGCATCTGAAATATGTCTACCTGTTGGTTGATTTTTTTTTCTCTAGTTGCTATGGAAAAATACAAGAGCCTTGGCAAATCTTTTTTTGGTTATAAATGCTATATTTTTAAGACATTTAAGCATCCAGTGAAAATCGAGATGAAAAGGTAAGTACATGCTGCACGAGTCTGTAATCCTATCTACCACAGGAAGAGTGGAGATGGGGTATGATTTAATCCTCAAGGTAATCTTTAGCTCTCTTTCAATGGACCGTTTATGATCAAAGTCCCTTTCCAGGACTTTGAACGTATCTCCGAGATGGTAAATGCTGCTTTTGATGTTACCGCTATAAGCTTGTCGGACCATATGGTCACGAAAGCTCTAATCTATAACTACTATTCTATAAGCAAGTGAATATTGTTATAATAATTGGAAAATCATTTTTTCAATTATTATTATTGACAAAGAGAAATTTTCAGATCATAACTCTCTCCTTTCCACATTGTATTAAACAATCATTCTGGTAAATTATCCCTTCACCTAACTCAGTTTCTGATGTATTAAATCGTAAATACAGATACCTTATATTTTATAAGGGCGATTTTATTTCTTTGAATAATTAAATCAACATGTCGATCTAGATTTTAAGACATGCCAAATTATGTATCGAAGTTACATTATATGATTTTTATCAAACAATTTCCACGTAGAAAATTCTCGATATTTATTCCCTCATATACATATCTCACTCCCTCTTTATCCGAAGGTCTCAAAGTATTTTTCTACTTCATTGTTTCGTGATTTACATACTACACCCAACAGGGCTATATAAACACGTAAAAACATTAAAAAGTTTTTGCAAATAAAATATTAAAAAAAAAATACAATTCGAGATTAAAAAAATGCAAATTGAGTAGGGCCAAGTTTAAAAGGTCCCCCTCCTGGCCGAGCGAATGTATGTATTTCTTTATACTTTATCCGGAAATAAAATAATAAATATTTATGAAACATGCACGGAATATTATTTTTTTTCAGGTCAAAAAATTTAATTGAGTTCGTTATTTCGAGCGCAGATTCATAATTGACATTGTGTGCCATGAAAATTAATTGAATTGGCGTAAATCGTGAAAATTGAAATGTGTTCAGCGGCTCTGAAAACGCCCCGGGCGCTCTTTGGACCATTCAATTGAAACGTTGTTTTTAGAATCGCACAACCCTTTGTTACATCATTGTGCATAATATAACAAGAAAATGAAGGTCGGTAGTGTTATCCATATTAAATATATAAAATTCCTGTGTATATACGTATTTTGTAATCGTCTCTTAAAATTGAGCCCGTGTCCCCGTCGTATCCAATCCCGATTCCTCCGTCTCTCGATTTATTTTTGATTCTTTGTATTTGTTTCAGAAAAACAAGGATCTGATGTCTGATCTCCTGGCCAATTGTAAAATAAAAAATGGTAAGTCCATCATATTCACTCTATACTGCGTATCTAGGCATTTATTTACGAGTTGCTCTATAGACGAGATAGCATTTAAAATTAATCGCAACGTCAAGTTCATAGTGCAACTTTGTTACATCTGAAATATTCAACTTTGGCTATGCGGCTTTAATTAATGGACGTGGAATATTGCGGCTTTCACTATGGAGCTCTGATATATTTCAAAACCACTTATTATTTAAAATAATAACCTCGCACTTGCAAATCTGCCATAAATTCTTGACTACCTTCATATAACTTTAACCCTTATCAGACTATTAAAATAACCGTACTTAAAAAAAGTTTATTTATTATTTATTTAAATATTTGATTGCGATGGATGGATGGCATAACAGAAGATTTCAACGCGCTATTTACCTATATTTTAAAAATGCAAGGTGAATGAGTCCCACACTAATATTTCCCCCAGTGTCAAACCACGACACTGGTTAATTTTAATATTATTTCAGTTGGATTGAAGAAATAAATTAATTCCAACACGCCAAACTAACCACATAAATAGTTTTATAAAGAAAGTAATTCGCTTCCACTCGCAATACCCCTGGCTAGTGTTGTAAAGAATTGCTTAAATTCATAGTTTTCGTCGGACACCTATCCGACTACTAATTTAGCCCAGTCGCGGTTAACTTAGATTATCGAAATAATACAGTAACGTACATCCATATAACGTTTGCGGGAGTTTTTTTCCTATAACGTCAAACCCCCTACGAGTAGTCGGGTCCATGAAATGTTGTATAATCCCATTCTAAAAGTTACTGAAATAATCTTATTTTTTTAGCTATTGTTACTATTTCAATAGACTGAAGCTGCTCTTCGTCATTTTCAAGTTTTTTATCCTTTTTTTTTATCTACGATCTACAGACGTATATACGTAACTACGGACGTACATCATTGTTTTCGATGTTAAGTTAGTATACCAGTCTTTACTTATACAGTAAACCCTTCTATACATTCTTATAACGTCCCCGTCCCCCCCTATAACGTTTGCGGCAGTTTGTTCCTATAACGTCAAACCCCCTTAATCGGATATATTTTAAAACGCTAAATAGAATTTTCATAAAAATATTTTAAAATTTTATAAAATTAACTAATAAAATGTCGTGTTGATCTTCCCTGCCCGCAAGTTGCGGAAGATTTACGATCAGCTAAAATACGATAGGATATCGCTCGTTGCGGTGCAAATCATTTGTTGGTAACCAAGTAAAAATGTAAAAAAAAATTAAAATGTTTGATGCACTGATCTCCTTCAAATCAAAAAATAAAATTACCCTCATATAACGTCCCCCCCTATAACGCGGAACCTATCTGGATGTTATAGGGGGGTTTACTGTATGCATGTTAATGAATATATTCTATTTAATATATCTAAGAAATATTTTTTTCTCCCTTTCTTCTTCTCATACCGTGTATGTGATTGAATGTAGGTATCAACGTGATTATGATGGTATATTCTTACATATCCTTGATGGGATGAAGCAGCTTCTTTTTCTCTTTGACGATAGTCGAGCTGCAGATATATCCAGTATCTTTGACTTCGTCAGTCTGAAAGTTGTCGACCCTTTTAAAAATTACTTCTTTTAATAATTTCCCTCACACAAATGTTCTATATATTACCCGAAAGTAATCGCGTATTTTATAACCTTATGTTCGAGTGCAGTTAGTGTCTAAATATAGCGAAGAATGTAAGTCTGTAAGTTTTTTTTGCTTAGAACTATTATTTATCATCTTTTATGGGCAATACAATTTATATTGTTGCTAAGGACAATGTCGAAACTTTTTTTCGATCAGGGTTTGAATGCCAACAAAACCAACAAAAAGCTGTTAAATAAAATTATGGTGCAATGCCGACAGCAAGTATATGTCAATTTAGGTTTTAAAGGTTCAAATCGGGATATAGAAATCTAAAAAATGAACCTGAATCTAGACGATGTTCTATATTTGATGATGACATGTTGAGATCCCTGGTCAGGACGGATCCTTGATTAATCAGTAAATAATTTTCCACTCAAATCTCTAAGGACCTCTGTAGAGTCACATTTGGAATTATGTTTTATAATAATATGTAAAAGAAATATGAAAAACCATACATTTTTCATTCATAAAAAAATGCGCGATTTCTTTCGGGTCCCCCTAATGTTTATTTTCTAGCAACATTGGAAACAATATGTTTAAATTAAAGTACTTCTTAGAATGTGGACGATTTCATAGATAGAATAAGACAAAGAAACCGTACTTGAACCTTCTTTGTAAGAAACAGGAGCTTAACTAAGAACCCTTAAACATTGTCAAATTAAATACTTACACCTCATTGAGGGTCCCAAGTATATCTGTTTGTAGACGACATAAGCCAAATAATATTTGGGTCGAACGATGCTGTCATGGCTTCACGAATCGTTTTCTTTTTACGACCCTCGTCTTTTAAGATCATCCATTTTTAATCCTTGATCTCTAGCGGAAGACGCATCAAATGATTTTGGCGTTTTCGATCTTTCAACCTCCCCTAAAACTTAAATATCCTTAATAATCATTTGAACTATTCTGTGATTTTTTATAATTCGTATACAACCTTACAAAATGATCCCTTAAAAGGTTGAATAATAAATTTTATCCAGTGGCGGCTCGAGGGTAAAATATTTTGGGGTCTCATATTTTATTTAAACTATAAAAATAAGGCTAGGTAAAAGTTTGAAATAATACATTTGTATGATCGTATACATAATATTAATAAATAATCAATAGTAACATATACATTAATATATATAAATATATTCCTCAATTCGCTTGGGGGTGCTGCAGCTCCGCAGTGTTTATAGACGAGCCGCCCCTGCTTATATGCCTAAAATATTATTTGAAAATTCTTATGATGTACTCTGGTTTGCAATGTAAACTCTATTTCAGTAAATTCTGATTAAAGATCACTTAATTTTTAATAGCAAATACTCATGTTTAATTATTCTCGATACTTATTTAATATTTGATCTTTATTTTTTTCTTTTTTGACAAGGCAAGCTTTCGAAGGGATTTTCCATATTGAAAAATGTTTAAAAAGACAAACCGTTTTCACGTAATAGCGTAATAGCATTAATATTAAGAAGGTCCAATCTTCGCAAGAGTTTCTTGACCTTTTTGGTTGGTTTTATTGAATAAATATTAGCCTAAATTTAACATTTACGAATTTTACATTATTTTTTTCGTTTTAAATGCTTTTGTCGAACTCTTTACTTTCGATAAAAGGGTATTTGGCTGCTTGTCTACTCGCTTAATTGGCGGAAATTCTTGACCATTGATACAGCAAGAGAATTTTCCTCGAATAGTTTTATACAACGTTCCTTCCGGCGAATTTAAGCTAAGTTTATTTCGTATATCGATTTCCCATTACCATCTTGAATTACTTACAGTGTTTACTTATATTTGTTTGTCGGTTGGCTAATCTTAAATTAGTATTAATATTGCAATTTAAATAAAAGATGAATAATACTGCTAAATAAAATTAATTACTGATATAATTACGTATCAAACCTATCGATCTTAAACGATTCAGAGCAACAGGAGCTCAGTCAAATTGATCTTTGCAAGTTATGGATGGATTTTTCACGTTTGACAGTGAGTGCTATCGCCGGGTTATCGAATTAAAGCTTAACCCATAACGAACCAAGTAGCCGCGGGGTTTATTTAACCTTGACACATCGCCCCTGAGAGATCCGCTTTGTTCGCCGTGCGCTACAATGATTTACATCAAACGAGCACATTAATAGGACTCAGCCTTTATACGTTGCCAATAAGCCTTATAAATATTTTTATCCCTGGCAAAAGGTAAAAGTAAAAAAATCCGAGTTAATAAATTACCTTTTTTCTTTTTCCCCTTAAAATTAATGAAAGTGGAAACCTCTTAGACGTGTATTTTTCTATTGAAATCCATTCAAAGTGGAAATTGAAAACGAAGCTCGGTTTTTTATGCGTCGCTCTGATAAAATTTCACGTCTGCATCCCCATATTTTTTCTATAATTTCGCTGTAAAATATTTCTTACTGTGGGTGTATATCATGGGTGAGATTCATTTGAGGTTCGAGAAGACGAACGCCGTTTCATCTTGATTTTAATAAATTCTTCGTTCAGTGCGCAATTACTATTTTAGCACATTTATTTAGGTATGTATAAAATATCGTATTTTTGGTAAAAAAAAAGACGGTCGATTTATGAGAGCAATATAATATTTGCGATCCCTGAAATATATATGTATATACGTGCACCTTGGTAACCGCATCAGTTGGCCTTTTGTCCCTTAATATTTTTTGTTTACTGTTGTTCTCATAACAGAATAGGTCCAATTTTGACCCTGTTTCGGATCTATTTTCTTTTTTTGCCCTCGAGGGTTTAGTTCGGGGGTGAGGAGCCTTTATTCTTACCAAGAGCTGTTTGGATATTTATCGTGATGGTTTTAAAACTGCTTCTCCTTTGATGATATTATCAATATTAATTTCTTCTCCGCGTTGTATCGGTCAGACCAGATCAATGTTTATTTCAAAATGTGGTATGTGATAATCAGGGGCGGCTCGTGACTTTAAAATTATTTTTTTATCAATATATTAATATATAGATTTAATTAAAACAAAACTCTTTATATAAAAATATATATTTTTCACAAAATAAAATGGAAATCGTTTTTAATAATATTTATGTATTTATTTGAACACATGTTTCCAAAGTTTGTGCAACTTTTCATCATTTAGTTGATGATGATATTCAAATTTCAGAAAAAGGAAAATGTAAAATATAGTCGAAAAAAATATTTTTCGAATCGAGTAGATAATATAGACCAATGGGGCATATGCAGGTCTACCCCAAACAAAGCTTTACATAGCAAACAAAAAGCGACCTTCTGTATACGGTAATACGGAACTTTTCCCCCTATCTCCACAGTCTGACAGACACTATCTGCAATATCTAGCCAAACAACAACACTCATTGGCGTTAAAGCTAGCGACCACGTGACCAGGGCAGATACAAGAATGCCCAAACACATATGAATACGGTTCTGTGCGCATATTCAGCTAATTATTATTATTTTTTTATTAGTAGAAATGTATGTGGGGAATTTCCCCTAAGAACGATCCGGCCCTGGTTATAATATTATATTAATTAAATAGAGTGGACGAAGTAAAAGTTCTTATCGTAATTCCTTTATGTTCTCTAGAGTTATACAGCATAATGCATCACTTTATCGTGCTGAAGAATTTTCTTCTCGTTATTAAACAAAATAAATCGTTTTTTAATTATTTGATTTTTATTCAAGGACTTGAATAATGAACGTGGGGTTAAATTTGTCTGTTTTTTTTATAAAAAAATATTATTCGGCAAGGACGAATTACTTTTCTAGATATCTTTATCTGTAGACACCCTAAATTACTTGTTTTTGTACATGTATGACGAATATGAACTTGGATTGCTTAACGAAGATATAATTCCATCAGCGATTTCAGGATATAATTTATAATCGTATTATAGAAAACTACCTGAAGCTCTCAAAGCATCTTATTTTAAACCACAATTGACTCTTACAGAGTTCCCTGCAAGTATCTCGGATTATTTTAATCCATCGATTGCTTCAAATTCTTAGTCGAAAAATAGTAAAATAATTTTCCATAATTCAATTGTCCATCAAATACTTAAAAAATAGTTTCAGAAATTCGCCACCATATTCAAGTGTCGTCGATATCTCTTGTCCTTTCAGGCCGACGAATGCACCAGTGTTTATTCCCTTTGATTTGTACTTTCAAAGCCTAAATTTACCTTAAAATAATATCACGTTTGAAAGCAGAGAGAGAACAGAGTAGCTGGCTGATGCTTGACAAAGCTCTGAGAGGTACTTAACAATGTCCAGCATGAACGCTAAATTACACAGACATTTTAAACATAGAGTTCCCTGACATCCTCTCATCTCCGTTAGCTGCTTGACTCCAACTTGCAGTTCGTTTAAGCTTGCATATTGAATATCTCTTTATACATATTTTTGAGTCAGACAGACGGGTGGTCCACAAACTACGGCACACGTGCCAAATCCGGCCCGTGAGCTAAAAAAGGAGGGTAAAACTATTTTGACTGAAATATTATTAATATATAAATTAGTGCCGATAAGACTAATTTTGACTAAGATGGATTGTGGCATAACAGAAAGATTCTAAAGCGCCATTCACCCATATAAAGATTCGATAAAGATTCTAAAAATGCGAAGGGACACTAATATTCCCCCCAGTGTCAAACCACGACACTCGTTCAATTTTAATATTATTTCAGTTGGATTTATAATATTTGTTTATATGTATTTATTTAAAAACATACGGCGGTAGTGGGTCTTTCCCTTTTATATATGCCTTGGCTAGTGATATAAAGAATTCCTTGAAGTCATAGTTTTCGTTGGACACCTATCCGAGTACTTAGCTCAGTCAGTTTAACTTAAAATCTCGAAATAATATCCATGTTACCTAAAAGTCATAACACTGGTTAAACTACTGATTTTAATTGTTCTAGCACTCTAGACCAACAATATACGATTGTATCTGCTGTTTATAGAATAGATTTGCTTCAACTTCTATCCGAAACACCTAATTTTTCACATTCACTACTCTCTCACGTTGAGGTTTATTTTTTATGTCAAAATTTCCATTAAGAATTTAAACTATTTTTATCACTGCTGAATAGGAAATTCTTCTTCTTATTTCGTACTGTGTCCGATAACGGACGTTGGTGATCCATTACTGCCCTGAGCAAGGAGGTAGCAAGTCTCGCAAAGCATTGTCGTTGATTCTTCAGCCTGGACGTCCTTTATCTTCCGGGTCTTCCTTGAATCTTATCTTGAAGTTGAGAGTTGCAGTATTTGATCTGTTTCGATATATTGCATTATATGACCGAAGTAAAAGAGGAGGTATAAATATGAGGTCCAAAGGGGGTATTTCAAATACCCCAATCGATTCAAGTCAATATATTGATAAATTCTTCATCAATATCTTGACATTTTTTTTTAAAATGGATTATTCTAAGAATAAAAATAGTTATTCATTATATGCTTTATAACTTGGTCTCATATCGATTTTTTTAATAATCGATATGATGCGGAAATCATAATGCTCTTGGCGATGGCTCGGCGTAGACTAAACTCTCGCCGCACGAGTCGAGTGCGAGCGAGAAAAACATTGCGCCCGTGCCAACAGAAACGAATATTGTTGTTTATTTTTTTCGTAATTGCAGACAATAAAGGACAACGATTATATATAATAATAATTCTTTAGGCTTTTTTAGACAAATACAAGAAGTTTGTGACACGTAGGAATTATATTAAGAGTTCGAGAAAAATCAAAACTTAGAGTACCCATCGGCACGGCTAGGTTAAAAAATATTTTTAAACATTGAAGTTCATTGGAGATAAGATGTAACCTTGTTTAACACCACGTACAAATTAGCATTTAATCTTAGATCTTTGTCATCTATCATCTATAGAATTTGTTCGAAAGCCTTTTTAAAATCAATGATACCTTTGTGGGCGTTCACATTGACATAGCGACAACGCTGTACCAAAATTTGAAGACTGGATAGAGCTTCCCTGGTTACCAGGCCCTTTCGAAACCCAAACTTAGTCGCATCAAAGGGTTTTTTTCTATTTTTTAGTAAGTTCTTTCGTCAAATATACTTAATCTGTGTTTATTGCACTATTTTTTGCAGTTGTATAATTTCCATAGCTTTTTTATTGTATGTCCTTGTAAATAATACTTTTTTGTAGCTGTCGTTGTATTAGTTTTTTTATAAAAAAATCGTATAACATGCAACTTTGTGAAAATTGCTTATACTACCAAAACCCTTCCATTTAAAATAGGGAGCAAAAATATGTAATTTCTTTTGAAAGTTGAGCTTTAGATCTCTACCAAACAATACGTATTTTCGTGTGGTACCCTAATATTTACAATGCGGTCATTTACCAGAAATCATCCATTCGAAGTGACAAGGTTTAGTTATATGTATATTTGCTCAGATTTATTGTCTAAACATGTCCTTTATTTAGTAGTAGCAGTTTATCCCATGTGTTGTTCAATGTATCTTATGAACCATGTACAAGACGTTTTCCACTTAAGTTTGTTTTTTTTTCGCTTGGTATCTTAACACGTGTCACAAAAAATATATGTTGATCCGATACCTTGTACAAAGAAATTCTTTCAGCCGTTGGCTCTGCCGTGTAATTGCTGAAGCAAATCGAGCGTGTATAGCAGATTGGAAACTGAGCAGGCAAATCCCCATAAATCCAGACACACACGGACCCGCTCAATATTAATATTATATCCGAAGACGGCCATAGAAATAACCCGCAAAACCCCATGAGGGCAACCGCTCCGCAGTCGGCCACGGACAGGTGGAGCCCTTCGGTGACTACCCACCAAGCCCTCCGAAGACCGTATCGTTTTAAAGTTATCCAGTGACCCTTGAAATCCGACACGATTACGCACGGCGTAATGGCTTTGTCCGATGCGAATATTGAACCCGACAAACTCATCGAACGAGTTAATTGGACTAATGAAATCTTCAGATTCGATTACACAGCATCAATTTCGAATATTGCAAGTGAGGGTCAATTTTTTTTTATTTACCGATCGTCGTGTATACGCCGAAATAAGTTCAGAGACTTTCATAGCTCCCCGGGGAGACCTGGGCAATAACCCAGCACGTCCATATAAAACTTCTGAACCATAAGTTTAAATCATGACAATAAACAATGGTTAGCTGGTTTTTTTTTCTATGGCGAAAAACGCCAAAGCCTCATACATTTTCATCTAAATAAATTTCCAACGCATTTGCGACTTATTTATCACTCTCTTCCTATATAGTAAATTGTTTATGACGAAATTGCGAATGCCATTTCTGCACTTTATTTCATCAGCAAGCTATTTATGTTATTTGTTTTATTTATATATCTACATTGCAGAATAAATTATCCGTGGGTCTTCAGCGCGATTGCTCAAGCGTTTAACTCCAGGAGTGCACTAACATATATTATATTTACTCGGTGCGAAGGAAAAGCTTACGACTTGAATCAATCTAAGTCTACTCGGGAATTGGAAAGGAGAAATCAATTTCCACATACACATAATGATATATGTATGTATGCATATATATTCCCATGGTATCTTCTCATTCGCATGGGAAATGAACGTATTTAAATATTTTACATTATATGTACGCCGTTACGAAAACGATATTAAACAATATATTATTGTATATTTACAAAGTGGAATAAGTCCACTATGGTATCTGATCAGAAGATTGGGTTTAAAATAATAAATAAGGTATTTATTCATTTTTATTTTTTTTCGGCGCGGAAATGTCGCCGTTTCTCAGCGCACATTTGGTTAGCGTTTTACCAAAAATATCTGTTGGAATGTGTGCAATTATTTTGTCCGTCTCTGCCCACATGATGATGAAAAATAATCGTCAAGTGCACTTCCACTTTAAATCTTATCCTTTGTATCACTCGCTTCATCATCATATCATTTTGGCAATTTTAATTTTTTTTACTTAACCCTTTCAATGCGGCGTGTCTAAACACAATTCTGCATCTGAGTGCGGCGCCGTTTTGGACCAAATTATTTTTTGGCGAGGTAAATTTGTATTCACCGTTTACCGCTATATTAGACCATTTTCCTATAAGAGATTTATGCAAACATGTTGATTAGGGTATGTTCTTCCATCTCAACTAAAAAAATTAACTCAATTCGATTTATTTTCGTAATAATAAATCGAACAAAATATCAGTTGCTCAAACAGAGATTAAGTGAGAAAAAAATGGGAATGCGAATCAAAATCTAAAATGCTAAATGCAATTTTCTTATACCATTACATCCGTACACGTGTATGTGGAACATAATGTACGTGGGACACCCTTAACAACCCCTGAGCCAAGATACATCACCGATACTACTGCGGAGATTTGAATGAGACACCACGCGCGATTTGAATCGTTACTATTCATATTTACATATTACATGGTTCCTATAAATTTTTTGTGATATGTTGTATATTTATTGATAGCTGTGTTTATTAGCTGATTTTTAAAACAAACACCATCACTTAACTCGGTCTAGTTTACATGTAACGACAAGTTAAAGTTTTAAAGAATCTTGCGCATGTACGACATGCGGCCGCACCCTGGACACGATTTGTATGCGCATGTACGTCATGCGCCCCGCACTGAAAGGGTTAACGAGAGTTGTGATGGATGTGACGTCATAAAAAATGAAAACGTTTCCTTGTAAGAGGAAGTAACCTATTACTTTCGCATTTTCAAAATATTTATGTAGGTAGTTTGGCACGTTAAAATTAATTAATTGTTATTCTTCGTTGAATACATAATTATAAAATAAATAATATAAATTTTTGGTATTATTAAAAAAATAATACCAAAAATTAACCAGTGTCGTGGTTTGACACTGGGGGAAATATTGGCGTGAGAGACGCATTTCCCTTGCATCTTATCGATAGAATCTTTATAGAATCGTTATATGTGTGAATGGCGCTTTAGAATCTTTCTGTTCTAAGCCCTCCATCCATCGTAGTCAAATAAATACATAAAATAAAAATGAAATAACGCTTGAAAAATAGTAATTGCACTAGAAAGCTTATCTTCTTTTTTTAAAAGACAAATTCCCTATTGTTTTGCATTATCGAGACAGGTATAAATCCTAGTTTAAAAAATCTTTATCATCTGAAATATGGCAAAAAAGAGGGACCATAATATCTTCGACTTGTTTAGATAGTCTAGTTTAAATTAGACTGTATCCATACGCTATTCTTGTGAGCTATTTAGCGATTAGTGAGATATTTTTCACACATAAAAATCTTTTTTATTAGGGGTAAAATATAAGGGTATTTAAGGGTAAGATATCTAACCCTTTAATCGTCGATAAAAACACGTCATTACATACTGCATTTTTAAGACGAATAACTCAAGAACAGTGGTTCTTAACCTGGGTTCGATCGAACCCCAGGGGTTCGGTGAGTCAGTCTCCCGGGTACGACGGAGGGCAAAACACACACCCGACTTATTGTACGATATTATGAAAAATGATAATTTTTCCAATTAAGGGTTCGGTGAACGCGCATATGAAACTGGTGGGGTTCAGTACCTCCAACAAGGTAAGGTAATTAAGAACCTCTGCTCTAGAATGTGAATGAGCTTGAAAGTCGTCTTTTAAGTCGTAGTTTCAAGGTGCATTGAAAATTTTCAAAATGCTAAGAAGCGATCAATAATGATGAAAATCATATTTTTTACACTATAAAATAATTCCCGTTCCTTCTACAGTCAGCCCTCCTATAGCGTGCTCTGCTAAAGAGCAGCGTGTTTGGTAGACCCTCTTATGGTGCTTATTTTAAGATCGCCGTTTTCTACATAATGCTGAATTTTCATGACTAAATTATATATTTCGTAAATATGTTATACATTTCTGAGCGTTATAGAAGTCACTACCCTTTGGTTACAGTAAAATATAACACTCGAGCGTGAACAAACTAAAAATAGAACAAGGTCATTGGAATGGATTTTTTTTGTATTGATTTCGTTCAGTTTTTACAAAATATAATAAAAAATATAAAAAAAACTTACTCAATATAGAAGACTATGAGTGCACAGTCTTCTATAAGGCGGATTTCTATGGCTTGATTCCTATCTCGGCACTATAAGAGAGTTGAATGTCATTTTTTTATAAATATCCTGATTTTCTAAATGTATATAACTCTTATATACTCTTGCAGTAAATTTAAATAATTGGCACAGTGTTCACATTTATGTAGAACACCCAGTTAATTGTTATTATTTTTTTATTTTGAAAGTAGAATAAGTCAACAGATATGCAATTTTTTATTACGAATGTAAATAAATATTTTATATATGGATATGAAAATATTGCAATACTTTAACATATATTATCGAATAACATCAACAGTAGAATGTTGGAATTCAGGGAATGTAGAAATATTCTGGATATGTAACCCAGTTATTGTTATATGATTATGAAATGATATATAATACATACATACGTATATTTTCATATAGATATTCCATATTAAAAATATGTTTACTCACTCTTTTTCGTAAATGAGTTGGTGGAAATGCTATGATTGCTTTTCCCTCAGAGTTTTATTACTCGGATCGATACTATACTCATAATTATTGCCTATCGATACTTCCAGTCCTTTTTTTCCCCGGCTGGCGGTTGACCTATATCGATGTGATTACCAATCTGTGGTATTCAGTCGATACCTGACGCTAAAATAATACGCCAAGGATTTATTTTTAAAATAAATTGCTTCGCGAATGGGACAACTTTTCCCAAAGTTCATCTCTCCCAATCCGGTTTGTTTTTCAATTCGATTTCCCAAACGGCTTTCGAAGGACGGAAGCTTTTTTTTTGCTACAAGGCAAATCTGATATTTTGCATGGCAAATTTTAAACGAGACCCATTGTCGCGAGTCCTTCGCTGGGAATCGCGAATTTGTAGAGGCAATAAATATTTTACGGCGGCAATGAAAATTTTATATCAATTTCACTTTTAATTTGCGTGCCAAATGGGTTAATTCCCGATCGGGGGTGGCTGCGAATTGGCAACGATCGCCGTTATTGCCGAGTCTATTTTCGGGATTGTGGGTCTCTGTAGATTTGTAAATCAGGCCCGGGATCTGAACCTTTCTCGGTTTAACGACACACCTGATATTAGGGTAGCCATCCGTTGCCGACGAAGATGGGGAACAGTTTATATTTAACCTTATAAATTTGATTGGGACCTCGAAATGTCGATTGTTGAATCTGTGCTGGAATTTATGCTCACCGCAACTATAAATTTCCCAGAAAATGAACAGCCCAATTTTCCTCTTCTCTCAAATACAATCAATCATATGAAAAAACAACTATCAGTGATTAAAAACGTTTATTCCGCTCATATTTTCTAAGTAATATTAACAATAATATAGTAAATGACAAGCCGCACGTGGCTCAAATAAGCTGCGAGTCAGTATGACTGTGCTACAGTCCGAGTCGCAGCGCGACACGGCGCTTAGTGGCGAGTTCCCTCCCCCCTCCCCCGAACTCCGCTACCTGCCCGCATCCCTACAATACACGGCGCCGGCAGCGCTGATAAACAAACAGCGCTCTTGCACTGTGGATTCTACGGATCTATACGGGGCCAGGACGCCATCTAGACTAATTCAGTGACGTGTGTGCTACCGGATGTGCCCGTAGCACCCGATAAGACCGTAAATTAAATACGAATTGGTCCTAACCTCGTCTGATTATTATCGTCACCATCTGCGCGCGACAGCTCGGCTCCCGGGCTTATGGCTGGCGACTTCGCCCGTACTCCTAGAGCCAAGATAACCTGGAGAACGTCCGTCACAGTCATGACATCATGGTTGAGACGGAGGTGTCCTCCAGGTGGGAAAGATCCGCCTCAGGGTTAATAGGCTACTTAAATAAACAATAATACATAATCAATAGACACATCATTATCATTTGCCAGCCACGAGACACTCACTCACTGAGCGTATGGACCTTACCAGACTCTACGAGTCTCACATGTGCTGTGAAGGCCCCCTTTTGTATTCGTACCGTGGTAACCAAAACCGTCAGACCCTCTGCCGACTCAAGTAGAAGGGAGTTTACCTCGATATTCGCTTTCCTCTTCTCTAGGCGTTATCTGCTTATAACGAGTCACTAGTGTCAAGCCGCGAGTGATTATTAACCTTGTCGCGCAATAGCAATCCATCATCATAGGAAAGACATCCTCAATGAAAGAAGGAAGAAGAGCGAACGTATCAAAACTAGACCGTTTATCGGTCTACAATTTAGGGGTTTCCCTCCCAAGGCATGCTGGTTTTGTGGTGAGAGACCAGATATGATTAATTTTTCCAGGGGTGCATTATTTTGTTGCGAAATTATCTTGCGTTTTTAGTCAGCTCCGTGTATTTTGAGTCACCTGAAAATAATAAATGTGGGATTATTTTCTCGAGAATATATAACAAATTTATTCGCCCTAAATTTCCTAGGGGTTGCTGTACAGCTTCGTATTGTATATGGACATGCTGTCCCCTATTTAATACACATTATTTTATAATAATCGTCTTGTTGTTGAGACGAATCTATCTAATTTTGTTTTAACGACAATTCCGCACTATAAAATCAGTTCCGACATATGCGCCCCGAACATAAGTATTAAGAATAAAAAAATATATATTATCATTATTGCTATAAACTGATATTCGATATCATTCGTTAATTATTTAAATATTTTCTCATAATCTATTTTAGAATTTTGTACGCGTAATAATAAAATCTTTTAAAATAAAATTAATGACGTCCGAATTAATGTCTTTTTCTGTGGAATATATTGTTATTTTTTTCATTATATTTATTTCTTCCATGTCCGTTTTCAGACGTAGGCGATCTACATGTCCTTGTTTTTTCTGCAAATAATTGTTTGTTTTTGGGGAGGTGAAATAATTCTAGAGCTCCCAATCCGGTCCAGTTACGAATGTTACGGAGCCACGGCAGCTCCTTTCTTCCCAACCACCGTTTACCTTCCACTTTTCCCCTCATGATAGTCTGCAGAAGGCAATACTTTGGTCCACTGTTCTCGATTGTCGGGGAGGATTCGTCGGCGCGGTTTTGTCCCGAGCGCAAACGTTACGGAACTTTCATTACGTTTTCATCAAATAAGTTGTTGCATCTACAATGACTTTTGTTATAATTTAATTTCCCAAATAAAAACAAATAGAAATTCTAAATATAAATTAGAAATTAGGAGTATGTCTTTTAGCGACCTTTTCTTTTAAAAAAAAAAATATTTTCAACTTCAATTAATCTTGGGACTTGTATTGTAAGTTCGGTTTTATAATCGTGTATAAACCCTTCTACATTCTCTTATACCATAACTTTATTGGTAGACCTTACAATAGACTGACCAAAGCTTTTTTCTCAGCATTTTTTAAATAAAAATTCGCATTTCTGTGGTTTATTTCGAAGGACTTTTTAAACATAAGCTTTTTTAAATCACTTGTTGAAATCATCGGTTCTATGATATATTTAATATGAATAGGATTAAACGGCAAGAACTTAATCTTGATGATATTGAATGAGCAAAAGCATTGTCCTTCACTAAATGTATTTTTAATAGTAGATTATATCAGTGAGATAAATTTCTTGTTTTACGCCATTTACGATTCAGACGTTAAAATCTTAATTTATCTTTTCATGAAATAATAGATGCATTTAAATGAATATCCTTTCAAATTGGCGCTCAATTTAGCAGGAAACGGCTGAAAAGTGTGCCGAAACTCTATGTATATTCATTCAATCCACACAAAATGCTAATATAGCGCGGTTCGGTCGGATGGCTCTGATCCAATTATTCAATAGATATAGAGTAAATTGCTGATTATACACGAGCAAACTTGACAAACTTACAAAGCCGTCTTGCTTCAGCGATCGCATGCTCGACCGTATACGAGTTGGCAGGATTAATTACGCTCCACTGTTCGGCGAGAGCTTTCTGTGTGTAGGTGTTGGGTAGGTAGAGAACGACATTCGTCTTCCGCGGTAAGAAAGTGCCTGATGCATTATGCTGAAAGACTCCCCGAGTGATCGCTCAGTTCGATCCTGTTAGAAACTTTGCTGGCACTTTTAGTGCAGTTGAAATGTGCAAAGTTTCGACGATGGGGTGAAAGCTCATGAAAACTACATAAAATCAACTTAACGGTTGAGTGAGTGATGCACTGAGTAGTCGGTCCATGAAATGTTGTATAATCCTATTCTAAAAGATACTTAATTACTCTATTTTTTTTAAACTATTGTTGCTATTTCCTTTGACTGAATACTCCATACTCTTCGTCATTTTTTTTTTTT
>JAGXCT010032744.1:0-16025 GCA_022495035.1 Philopotamus ludificatus
CTTCATCATTAAAAACGTACAAGACCAAACTTTCTTTTCGATGGAAAGAATCCGAAAATCCGAAAATGGAAAGGGCTGTAAACCAACACAAAAATATACTAAACCGATTTACGTGATTATCTATATAATAAATCATTTTCAATTTTTTTTTCTAACCCTGAATCTACGTTTTCCCTCTAATCACGTTTTAATTTATTGGTCCCTTCAAAAACGTAAAAACGGGGTTTCACTGTATGTGGAAAAAGATTATGATTACGCATAGGGTACAATCAGGTTGCGGGACACTAGGAATTTTTTAAAGTCAAAATGTAAAATCTTTGAAGGGCCGCACGAGAAAATGTGGCGGGCCGCGGGTTGTTCATCCCTGATATAAATGATATGCAGACTTAATTAAAATCACACGACGAACCATTAAGTACTAAAGAGCTGCTAGAAATCAACTGCCATACCATTTCCTAAGGAAAATACTTCTCGGAAACTGTTCTTGTGCAAAAGTCTCAAAATCATTGAAAAGGTGAGTTCTTGTTAAAATCATTGCATGAATTTGTTTGAAGAAAGCAACGTAGATCATGAGGGAGTGAGTTCTGTAGAGCGTGGTTGTAATCGATTATTTAAAGGTAGAGAGGCTAAACAACGATATCTAGATTTTTTTTTGCAATCTAAAAAACATAATTTTATGCTAATCATATGTGGCAGAATTTTTACAATTTTTGAACTACTTCTGGAATTTTATTTTTGTAATGGTTTCCGTAAGGCTACTGCCTTTTATTTATTCTTTCATCAAACCATGCATTTTATTTAAATAAAATAATTACCGAGCTGTTTGCAACAGAAGAACTGTATTCTCGCCTTCGTACGTACATGCCGCTGTCACCAGACAATAAGTGTTGGGCAAATTGCTGGAAGACATGTAACCATGGCCGCCACAGGACATTCTGCAAGTCTCTACGCCTTGAGCTGCATCAGCAGTGCACACCGCTTTCAAACAACACGACAAAGCATGAAGCTGAAATACATTAATATTCAATTAAAACACGGTTCAATAATGTAAAGTATGATTTTACATATCAATAAAATGTAATTGTTTATTTAAAACAAAATAAAGATTACATTTTCATATTCGATAATCTTTGGAACGGATGTGTTGCGTTAAAAAAAATAATAAATTAAAAATTACCTCGGGCAATCTGTTCAAATCGCCGGCTTCCAACTCCGACGATACGTTATTGTAATGATCCCAGATCCATTTGGCGGTCATCCGATATGCGAAACACGTGGCTATGTTAGGGAAAATTTTGTACTGCTGCGTCACGTAATCCATGATCTGCGGCTCGGGCTCGCTGCAATATTAGAAACGACGAATTAATAAAAAAAATCAATCATTATCTACGGATTAATGCTAATAATGTATTATATTTACTCGGGTTTCGGCTGTGATTGCCTCCTCACGGCCGCGTACCTAGTCGCAATAGTCACGGCTTTAGATAAATAGCTGACCATATCTTTAATAATTACAACGCGTACGAACATCATTGTGCCGTACGTTAATTTCGAGCTGGGTGCTTTGATATACGTGCCGTCCTAAAAAAATAAACTCTATTAATCCAGAAGAAAAAATATATATTTATATCTGATTTAAATTTTTTTAAAGTTTGTAAGATTCTCGATAACGCTAACATATTTTTATAAATAAAAAAAATATATTGGCATTGGAAGTTGAAAAAAAGATATTGGAATTGAGCTTTGATTTTTTTAGGTCATAGATAATGCGCCGGGTCATCCTCTGTGACTTGAGACTCTGCATACTGATGATCTCGTTGAAATAATATTCTTATCTCCGAATACCACTTCCATCTTACAGGGTATGGATTAAGGTTCAATAGCCGCATTTAAATGCTTTGAAGCTTATTATTTAAGAAAAATGATGTGCCAACATATTGAAGGAGGAAAATATTTGCGATTTACTAGACGGTGTTTTGGAGGTTCAGGCGAGAAGGTTTCAGAAGATCCGATCAGGAAATTTGGACCTTGAAAACAGCCCTAAACGTCGAAGACTGAAAATTGTAAATGAAGACATTTTAAATGCCGAAGTTGAATCAAATCGAACTGTTCAAGTAATTGGTGACAATTTAGGATACTCAAGCTCAAGTGTAAATGAACAAGTGCTAATGGGCGACTGCGTAAACGGGAGGGATAAACTCTTAGAACACGAATCGAAAGAGCTGTACATAATCTGATTACTAAAGACGAAAATGAGTAATTTATTTGAACCCACGAGGAAAAAAACAATGAGTCACATCAAATCGACTCTACTTCCTTCTTTCATAATCTTATTTTTTCATAAGAATACCATCTTTTCTTGTCATTAGAACACTTTTTAGATGGAAAAAGATCAGAAATGCCACGGAGGGTCATTTTATCGACACAAAACTGACACAATTTTATCGACACAAAACTGACACAATATTATCGACACAAAACTGACACAATTTTATCGACACAAAACTGACACAATATTATAGACACAAAACTGACACAATTTTATCGACACAAAACTAACACAATTTTATCGACACAAAACTGACGAAACAACGCAACGGAGGCAACAAAAAATATTTGTGATGTTTATGAAGACGCATTAAACATCGGGAAATGCCAAAGATGGTTCAAATAATTTAAATCAGGCAATATTGAATTGATAAATGAGCCTATAAGTGGACGTCCCCGTGAAGTGGATGAAACAGCCCTGAAAGAAGAGGTTAAAAAAAATCTGGCACACAATATCGAAGAATTATCGAGCCAAGTCGGTACTTCATGGTCGTCAACTCCGACGACGACGGACTTTAAAGATTGATTTTTATCGTATAGAGATGGTTTCGTGGTTCGACATTTGGATTCCTCATCAAGTAGGAGAAAGAAGAGTCACAACCATTTCTGCACAATTTAATCACGGGAGATGAGAAATCAGTACTCTATTCAAACATAAGAAAAAGAAAGCAATGGTTAGAGCGAGGACAAAAGGCAAGTTCGACCCCGAGAGCCTGGATTACATCCGAAAAAAGTTTTACTTTATGTATGGTGGGACGCAAAAGGGATAGTTCATTATGAAATATTGAAACAAGGCCAAACGGTGACATCGCAAGTGTACTGTGAACAATTAGAACGTGTACGTGTTAAGTTGAATGAAAAAAGGCTGGCTTTAGTGAATAGAAACGAAAACATTGTCCTCTTGCATGACAACGTGCGACCACATGTAGTCGATTTGACTCGACAAAAAATGGATGCATTAGGTTTAACAGCTTTATTGCATCCAGCGTATTCTCCATTTAATATAAGAGATAAGTTGCATTTATGTCATTGTGTACTGTATGAATTCCGTAAAGGCAATACTGGGACTGTGACAACCGAAAACGTTGACTTAAAAACCACGGGACCGGACGATCTTTGAAGTCCGACGACGACGAAGTAGAAAATAAATTAAATTTGTCAACCAATCATTCATAATGATGAGACATTTTTATCGTATAGAGATGGTTTCGTGGTTCGACATTTGGATTCCTCATCAAGTGTCAGTTGCTAATTTATTGGACCATGTTTCAACACCTCTTGCTTTAAGTATAAGACAAAAGCATCTTTTTTTGCATCGATTGATGACTGGTCCTATTAACAAGTAATGTTTTGTGTTTCGTGGGATTGCCAGGGTATTAGGTATTTCGAACTCGAAATTTTAAAAGTATCGACTGGTTTTGGTAAACATAAAAGTGGTAATGCTTCGCCATGACTCAACACGCAAACACAAGAGGCGATGATGATCCAACATAAATTAAACGAGTTGAATTGCCTCGCTTGACCTTGCTCCGTCCTATTATCAAAAATTCAAACGAATGCAAAAAATAGGAAACGGTAAAAAAATGCATAACTAAATAAATCAGTCATAAAAAATCTAAAAAAAATTCATTCAAAAATTGTATATTTCGGTGAAAATTAATAATATTTTTTGTGAGAATTGTGGGTTTTTACGATGATGAATTTATAACTTAAAAAACTTGAGTATTAATGTTTTTCGGCATAAAACCTCGTAGTAGTGAAGCTGTTAATAAGGAAAAAGGCTGAAGGTGCAAGTGTTTGCCCTTAGATGACCAGGGAGCTGTGTTAATCTAGCCCGAGATAGTCGTATCTCTACAATATTGATTTTGACAGAGATATTAAGAGGTGACTCGACCGAGGCCCGGAAAAACTGGAACCAAGGAAATATACTCGATGTCACTCGATGATAATACTACCTCGTCCATCGTCCGATTTTTTTTTATCAAAACTCGTATGTACTAGTTGTTTTGTATAAAAAAACATTCTCAAGAGTCGCTTAATGTCGAAAATTAGAAGTATCATTATGCCTTGGATAGATGAAAGAAAAAACCCTAACTCTTACGTTTATGTAACGGAGATACCGCTGATTAGCGACAAACGTATAATGGTTAGCAACCTTTTGATAATAAACCAAACCAATTCTAAACCACTATAATACCAAATTAGTAGTCAAAAGTCAACAAAAATCCACTACTATTTTGAAAATTTTCAAATACAAATATCCCTTTTCTCACCAAAAGAACCAATATGTTCTGGGAAGGAAAACCCTAATAATGAAGGTCAATAAACTACTTAGTTTCAATAATTTTGCTCCCACTTCCGCCTTACTAAGCGACAATCTCCATTGGAAAGATCTTTACTATGATGCCATAATCCCTAGAGAAGAGGAAAGCGAATACCGAGACAAACCCTCTCCTACTTGCCTGGATACAGTAAGTAGGGTAAAATCCAATACCAGCAATGGTATATATATTATACGGGAATGCTTACTTCGAGTACTTGTGCGTTTTTCATGAGCATATGCGCTCGCGGAATCCTGAAATTTTCGAAACCTAAATAACCGTTGTTCGTTCCGTTCATTCCCATCTTGGCTCCGATTTCGCCGATCTTTATGCCGGGCAACGGCATATGCGTCTCTTCGTCTCTCAATTGAACGACGAACGGATGAATTCCGTGACACACTCCGTGAGTGTACAACTGTGCCACGACAACAGCATAATTTGCCGTATGACCCACTGATAACAAACAAAAAAATGATCATAAATAAACATTCGATTATATAATAGCGTATTCAAATAGATAATTAAACAACTTACGACCGCCGGGCCACCATTTGTACGACGTAAGCGTGGGGCTGTTCAATACGAACTCTCTAGTTTTCTCGTCGTATTTAGCCGTGGTTTCTAAACCTCGGATAAATGTACCGTGTCCGAGTTCAGTCTATAAAAAAAAATGATATCTAATTAATTTAATTGATTTAAAAACAATGAGATCGACGATAACTTTGTGTTGAGATAATCTTATCCAAACGTAACGATCATTTAATTAATGTGCATTAGAGTTTTATTTAACATTGAAACGATCTAGACATTTATTTATTCGGACACAATAAAGATCGGAGATTATTTGTAATAAACAACAAAAAATGGTATGCTATGATAACGATTTTTTGATATAATCTTGATTGATTAAACACATACCTGGGCGTATGTGCCAATGATGCTGCAGTTCCATGCCCTGGATATCCATTCGCCTTGCTGTTCGGGCGTACCTTGACCCATGAGCGTCGGAATAAACATTACATAGTGCAAAGTTAACGGAGAACCGTCCAGTAAAATACCCGTACCGAGCATTCCGCCGAGAATATCGCTGCAATAAAACATACAATGAAATCCTTTACATCTTTAACCTCCGAACTATCCGTTACATATTTTTTACGAACTACGTCATAACATATTTTTGTGACCCAAAGATAGTTTATCATATTGTTTTAAAATATTGTTAAGACATCAATCATAATAATCAAGTTAAAAATAAATATCTTACACGAATTGCTGCATACCGCCGCCTCCGTCTTGTTTTTGATATTCTTGGAATTTTGTGAATACAGAGCATGCTTTACGGAGACTGGCTTCATATTTCTCTTTGTGGCTTAGATATTCAGTGGGCACCGGGTCTTGAAATTCCGGATCGTTGAGAAATACGTCTTCTACAATTGAAAATAAATTATTGCATTAGTCAAATAGTCTTTGTCATTTGCGTAGGATTTTTTTTTTCGGCACCCCATGTCCGAGGATCGTGACCATTCCGTGGCGGAGTCTGTGGCAGTCTTTACTTGGTCTAAGCACAACGAGCTTCTCCAGGCTTTCGTTTCTTCTAGCGAGATGCCTGAAGTATCGCAGAATCCTTTTGAGACATGTGGTTGAAAGTCGGTCGTTCGTTTCATTTCCCATTTCTTTTAGAACAAACTCGTTTGTGCGTTTAGTGATCCATGGTATCCTCAGCAGGCATCCCCAGCACCACATTTCAAAGGCGACAATTTTCTTCCGCATGTTCTCCTATATCAGTGGTTCTTAGCCGGAGGTGCGGGAAGGTATTTCCGAGGGTGCGGGACAGTTCTAACAAAATAATTATTTTTGTGATATTTGAAAACTACTTGAATTTTTTCTATGGCTTCGGCCAATTGTTTCTTTGTTGAAATGTACTATATTATAAAATGTACATCTCGCAAAAAAGTGTATTTTTTAAATTAAAAAATCAAAACACATTTTTCAATGAAGGTGCGGGAGACCTGTTTTAGGATTCAATGGAGGTGCGGGAGACCTTTTTTCAGATTCAAAGGCGTGGGGCTCACTCAAAAGGTTAAGAACCACTATCCTATATGATCCGGGTTTCTACGCAGTAAATAAAAATTGAGAATACCAGACTCTGCACTAAACGTTTCTTTGTCATTTTGAATATCCCCTTATTTTTCCATATATCCCCTTATTTTTCCATAACGTTTCCATAACATTGCATTGTTACAAGTTAAAAAATACTTAATTAACACTCAAATTAATCTTAAGTACTTTTCAAACCAGATAAAAATCGTAAAAATGGACTGACGAACATGTGAATTGGAGCTCGGAAAATCGTTTCGCTTATTCATTCAATATTGATATCGAGACGCCATATATTTACGGTTAAAACAATGGATTTTACGATTTATTTTCACTAAATAATGCTGAATATTTATTTTATTCAACACGAAAAAAATATAATACGTGGATCAGAACATGAATAAAACATATTTTTGTCAATAATTATAAATATCGACACTAACAACAGATTAAATCGTTAAAATCGGCAGTTTTATAAATATTAAACGATTTTCGTACAATTTTTATGCAATATTTATTCAACACATATTTTTTTCGAGATAAATCAGCATATATTTTAATTACTCAAATTACCATTTTATTTTTATTCTTAGAAAACGATGTCTAATTCATTTTTATACGCTTAGAGCGAATGCCACATCGACGAATGCAATTTAATGAGATGTCGCAATAGCAATAATTGATTCATTAGATTACGAGAATAAAAAAATACGATGAGTTGCATACATCTTGCATTGCCACAATTTTTTATATGATATTAAATCAGATTTAAAACAGTTTAAACCGAAAAACGGATCCTTTTCATTATAAAATTCAATTGCAGACGATAGAATCATTAAATCTTTACACCAAGGTTGTTCGGCGTCTATACAAACAATTATTATTCCATTGTTATAGGCATATATATTATAAAACGAGACTATTTATTATGAACGGTTCATAGTCTACGATAATATAAAATCAGATTTGATATAGATGCATATAAAAAATAATATTAATAGAACGGAATGATTATACAGAATAATCGGTGTCACTGGTGTCAAACTCATGCAATTATACATGATAAATCCATTGTCAAAGCTCAGATATATATTGAAATGCACCGTATTTAGAAACAAATTTGTTTAAATACGATTGTAACCGCAAAAACAGCTTTGTATACAAGTTTAAAGTTATTTATAGAAAAAATAATAACCGGTAGTTTTCCTCTCCTGCGTCTTTTTCTCTCCTCCATCGATGAAGTGCGTCAATTCTTTGGGATTGAAAGTACATTTGGCGCGTTCTTTCAAAAGGTCAGGGTTGCACGGCGGCGTCTTGGCCATCTTTAATTAGTTTACGATTGAATTGCACAATTATCGAGTGAAAGTGATTAGTATTGAAGTATAAGCGACAGCTCCGGACGGCGATGGAACTGTTACTGACGTATCTCACGAACATTCACGAACACGGCCGAGCGAACGTCACATGGCGCCGACGTAGTAAGCTGTTGACTGCGCATGCGCAGAAATGACGCAAAATATTCAAATACAAACGTGCGTGACGATTTGCTTCAATAATTACGCAATGCATGTATTAATAATTACGAAATCGATCCACACTATATAATTATTCAAACGGCCTTAATAACTTAATAGATGATAACTGGAACGATAGTTCCGAAGAACTAGAGGATGGATTATGGAATTTGTACTCGTTTATAATGATTATAAATGAATATATTTATTAATTTGTTTTAAGACAATCAGTGACGTAGCTAGAAATTAAAGAAACTATCGGAAAATGAATTAAAACTTAGACAATATAATATTTTAAACCTTTCAGTGCCACGGGCATGATGTACATCAGGGTTTCCCAAACTTTTTCGGCGACGGAACACTTGACAAATCCGAAAATTTTGGCGGAACACTTTAGAACCAGTTTTATATATTTTTAAAGGAACTGATAAAAAAACGTAATTAGTGCGAAAACGTAAATTCGGGGTAATATATACAGTAGAACCCGTTTTTTTACATTTTTGAAAGAACTGATAAAAAAAGTATATATGTATATTGAAAAATATTTAATTGTTAAACATAATTTTTAAAAGGGTGCATTTGATTTGTAAAAAGTTGTATTTGATTTATAAAAGGATGCATTTGATTTGCAAAGGATGAATTTGATTTGCAAACGGGTGTATTTGACATAAAAAAACTGTATTAAAAATTGTAATACTTTTTCCTTGTAATGATGAGTTAACATCATTGCACTTTGTAAAAATATCCGTCAGATATGCAAGATGTATCAACCAGGAAGGATTTGTTAAAAATTTGAAAGACTAATAATTAATTTCGAAGTTCATAAAGTCTTAATAGTGCTTTTCCTATGGATAGTCATCTCACTTCAGTATGTAATAAAAGTGCTTTATGTTTACTACCCATTTCATTGCACAACATTTTAAATAATCTGGATAGAAGTGGTCTAGATTTTACATAGTTTATCATTTTCACGGCATCAGCTGTTGAATTTTTTCAATAGCCTGCTCATTAAGAACACATGACACCATGTCTTTGGCACATGGCTTAATGAGTGTCTCTCCAATTGTATTAGCTCAGATAACTCAGGCGATAAGGCGCTTCTTTTGCATTTTCATTTTCAGTTTTAACCATTGTAATCATTTGAAATTTGGACTTAGTGAATCACGTTGTTTCTTAAAATATTGCATGTCTTTTCCATGTAAATCAGAGTGTGTCGTTTCGAAGTGCCTGCGAAGTTTAGCTGGAGCCAAAGAACTCTTGGCGAGTATTTTTTGACACAAAACCCACATTACATTAGGAGCATCTGAATTGCCAATATACATAAATCTAAAATTTAAATAACTTTCATCATACATCCGTTTTGGTCTGTTCATAGTTGACACTTGTTCTTCAATATTATATTTTGAAGAAATCACAGTTTTAGGATTATTTTCTTTCTCGATGATAGACGTATCAGAAGATTTTTTGTGAAATATCTATTTAGGCTCCGCCGAACACCTATTTTTGGTGTTCGGCAAAACATAGTTTGGGAAACCCTGGAATAATCCATTGTTTTGTCAAATGTCTAGGTATTGTCGACGAATTTATCACTTCTTTACTTGAATTTTTTGGGGTCTATTGGTCATTGGTGTTGGTTTCGAGCCGTCAAGACGATTCAGATAAAATCAAAAAAGTATTTTTATTATTTATTATTGTGGTGACATCTCTTATCTACCAAGTTATATTTTAAAATATGAGATTCGAACCACCAGTTCGTGAATAATGCTAAGTTACTTGATAGCTATCCCAATTATTACCGTACGGTGATACCAGTATACAAAAAAAAATCCCCCTCATTTGACAATTTTTTAAGCGAAACCCTAACCTTACATAAAAAATATCATTTATAGTCCATTTTACATGTCAATCGTCAGGAGCATACGTACATACATTTGATACTACTTTTGTTCTTAGTTTCGAATTTCTAGTAGCGGAACTCGTTTTTTGTATGCTGGCAACCCTTTTTGCCTGACGTTTATTCGATGAACTCCCGTCTATTCCCCAGAAAAAATGCAAATATAGGTCATTTATAAGTCATAATGGCATGTTTTATATTTGCCTTATTTTAGTAATTTAAATAGCTTCGACATTGAATTTAATTTGTTTCATTCCATGAATTCGGTGGTACTGGATATTACTTTCGTTTATTTAAAATGCAACAGACAACTAGGTTATGTGTACATTCTATGCAAACATGCATTAAATGCCATAAACATGATGCAATTGCTGCAATGAGCATATGATATATGATTATTACATGCTATAACATCACCTTTATCTTATATTTATATCATAATTTTAATGCCAAAGGTAGCGAAACGATATACATTTTGTGTAGAATAATAAATTAAACTAAACGAATTAATGTTTTTATTTATTTATTATGTCACTCAGAATACTATCGCAATCATCAGAGAGCATTTGCTTTATATTTATCCGATTATACAATTATCCGGTATCAGAAAATTGTTCCAATTTTAAATTAGCTTCGACACTTTCGCTCAACAGACTTATATTTTGCCTATTTTCCGGGTTCTCAATTATATATTTCGGTAAAAATCTTCGTATAACCGGACTGAAATACTCTAATTTCACTTGGTTACGAGTAGGCGGATTCGTTAAATAGCTTACTGGTATCGTTACAACCAGCATTATTATAATTCCGATTAACGAGTACCACATAAATGAAATTTTATACAGGAAAAATACTTCATTTTGATTGTGCGCCAGAACATTCCTGAAATTAAAACAAATATAATGTATATATTGATTAAATAGTTATTTAAAAAATCGTCTTACGTCGTTAAATTTGAAAAATTATCGAACGACGATTCAATATCACATTTATCAATCGTGAGCGGTTTTTTTGGATATGAAATATCTCCGTTAGCGATGGCTAATTTGTTTTTGTACATTATAAAAGTCATTATGAATAAGCTCGTTAACGCTCCGGCAACCGTTCCCTGTAACACGACATTATATTCAATGTATGTATTTAATTAATAGTCACTTATGTAATAAAAGTCTAATGTTTTACCTTGGTATTAGCTCTCGGCATCAACATCCCAACGGAAAATATACCGACCATCGCTCCTGACACCATGCCGTCAAAGGTTATGCCGATTTCCAAGATTGATCCGATCTTATCCATAAAAAATACCAACATCATACAAATCGTTCCGACTATAAATACCAAGAGTTTCAATATTTTTGCCGCTGTCTCTTCGGTTAAGTCTTTCGGTAGAACGTTAATTAAAAAATCTTTATAAATCACACCACATGTTGTGTTTAAAATAGTTGACATTGTACTGAAATACAAATATATAATTAATTTATGCGTCTTTCTTGCCGAAAGACGAGTTTCGGTATTGGGATCCAATTATTTTGAATAGAATCGATAGATAATAGTTCTTTTTAGCTAAATCATTTATTTTTGTTTAACAAAAGCGTTTTGATGACGTTAGTGGTGAAATAGAAGTAAATAAATCAACTGATAACCATATAAAATAATATTTTGAAAAGTATGTTAAACTTGGGAAGAGAATGTACGACAACATTTACCAAAAATTGTGCAAGAAAAAAAATCTGGAGCTTTCATCGTCTGTTCTACTATATTTTCCTTATACTTCAGACCTCGATCTGTCAGAATTTCACCATTTTAGAGATTTATAAAATTTACATAATCATTTAGAATAGTGAAGAATTTTGTGGTTAAATATTTTCATTCAAAAACATACCAATTTTATTAAGGAAATTCATGTAAGTCAAAATAATTCACTATTTAAGTCAATATTACACTTTGACAGTGGTCTGAAGATCCAAAATCCTCGCTTAATTTATATTATGAACCTCGTTATATCCAGTGTCATGACTTGTAGGTACCATTTATTTTATTTATCATTAAAAAAACAATGCGTGATTGGCATTACAGAATAACACAGGTCACCAATCACGCATAAAAACATAATAATAATTTAAAAATATACAATAAAAAGAAGACATATGTAAAAGTATAAATGTAAAATAAGAACAACAAAAAAAAATAGAGAAATTAAAAAATAACGTAAAAATATGCAAGGATCATAATAAGGAGAAAAAAAATATGTTAAAATAGTGTCATTAGTTAATCCGTTATATGAAATTATAAAATCTCATAGATATCTCATAGAAAAAATCAACGAAATGACGATATTTAATATTGAGAGTATCCGAGAGCACCTGTCCTCACATTTGGCGGAAGAAAAAGCATACGTGAATGAGCTCGATGGTAGTGAGGTGGCGCCCATAAGGGCAACTCGCACAGTACGAGGGGGTTATGTACTGCGCCAACCAACAGCTTGAAGAAGTACATAGATCGACTTAGATACACTTAGAAAGTGCAGATCGACCTTCATATCTCGGGATAACTATCTAGAGTGGTATAAACTGGGGTAAAATCCAAACTTCCTAATGTAGAAATATCTTGGAAATATCTTCTGGATTTTCTCTAATCTGAGGGAATTTGAGGCGTCATAAGGAGCTCATATAATAGAACCTGATTCGAGCAAGCTCCGAACCAATATATCGTATAACATACTATCAGTTTGATAATGTAAGTTAACCGCGACTTAGCCAAGTTTAGTACCCGGTTAGGTAAAGGTTTAATACTCAAATTGGGTTAGATCGAACCTTTATATGGATGAATGGCACTTTGGAATCTTTCTGTCATGCCATTCATCCATCCAAATACTAAAAATAAATATCGAATCGGCTGAAATGCTAAGTATTATTCATTATGTATACATTAGCCTAATTAAAAAATAATCATTAGTTAAATTAAAAATAATATTCTATATAATAATAATAAATAAGAATGGTATGTCGTTTTTAAATTTTTAAATAATATTTTTTATGGATTAACAATCGCAGTTAACTTACTTTATCAAATTGATAGTACGTTACCTACAAGCTATGACATTGAATAATATTAATATTATTTCATTTGCTATGAAATTTATACTCTTTGTTTATAATTATTTATTCAACGAGGGATTAAATTAATTAATTCCAACGCGCCAACTACCTACATAAATATTTTTATAAACATGCGGAGGCGATGGGTTTTACGTTCCTCTGGTCAGTGTCATAAATTACTTGAATTCATAGTTTTCGTCAGTAGGCTGACCTATCTGAGTATTAACTTAGCTCGGTCACGGTTAACTTACATTATCGTAATAATATGTATGTTACCTACAAGCCATGACATGATTTAAATTCTCGGGCACTGTACATAACGATTTGTTGTATAATTATAGTATTTTATACCTGAGAGCCGCACTGAAAATCCCTGCGATAAACAGTCCGAGTAATCCTGGAATATTTCTCGTCGTGTCTAAAACATAGTACGGTAAAATCTGAAACATATCATCAGTAATAAATTAATAAAAGCTTAAAAGTAGGGATATTATTAATATATTTGTATATCTATTATATATGTACATGCCTGATCAGCTTTGGATATGATTCCAGATTTCAATGGATCGCAGCCGTTATATTTAGCCACCATTATCAATCCGGAAAATAGACTTAGCCCTTTCATGATCAATATTAAAACGCAGTAAATAAGCAAAACTCTGCAGCAAAAAACAAATATAACACAATAGTATCGTAGAACGCTACCACTATCGTAATAGTTTATTACTTTGTTGCATTTCGTAACGACGACACTGATAAAAATCTTTGAATACACATCTGATTAACGCCTATTCCATATATCCACATGGGGGCCATGCCGATGCTCATCGACCAAATCGTAGATCTCTCGTATAAACTAGGATTCAAACTGCGAAAATAACAGAATAGATTACGTCGTTTATAATAAATATCATAATATAACGCGTCGTACGTACTCGACGAAATGAATTCTATCGGTTTCTTCGGCAATTTTCCATACGTTGCTTATTCCGCCCTCGTTCGTAATGCCCAATATTATGATTGCGAATATGGCACCGTTCATCAACGTAAATTGAACGGCATCGGTCCATACCACAGCCTTGAGACCTCCGATCGTCGTATAAAATATACATACAAATCCGACTATCGGCGTAATATACATGATATTTATTCCGCTGACTAAAATATACGTATTTAAAATAATATATATATTTTAATAATGTATTTATTAACGTCGTACCCAAATTAAATGCCATCGCCGGAACGTACATGACTAGCGGTATATTAAATATATAACCGATTAGGCATAGAAACGATGCGGTCACCCGCACTTTATTATCGAACCGCAGAGCCAAATATTCAAAACTAGAAGTCAATTGCAGATCGTAAAATACTAAAACGATTCATATGATAATTATTCTCATATGCTTGTGCACGGCTATGTTTAATAAAAATATATACCGGGTAAAAAGACCTTTCCGCTGATGTACGCGGTAACGAGAGCCGGTAACAGAGACATCATGTACTGAGTGCCGTATGAATATATCTCTGCCGGCATTCCTAAGAGAGTTATAGCCGACGTATAGCTGAAAAAAGTATTATTTACAATCTATTTAGATCATATTGCATTAATATATCTACGATTTTACCTAGCCGCTAGTGATATCGCTACCGGAAGCACCGCCATATTCTTTCCGCCTAATAAATATTTCGTCGGCGTGTTTTGTTTTTTGAAGATACCGAAATATACGCCGATTGCGAGCGATATAAGCAACACGGATCCAAATAATATATAATCAACTGTTGAGAACGTCAGAATATCTAACGGTTTTGCATTGATGATGGAGCTCGTAGAATTTTCCATATTGATACTCTGAAAATCGTTCGTTAAATAAATATAATATTATATTTATTGCCTTTTATCTGTGTATATTTAATAAATTGATTTATAATAAGAGAGTCAATTTAAGATTAAGCTCGTAATTTACTGACCGTTATTAAAAAATGAAACTTTTAAGCTTGTAAACAACAAAACAATGCATATAATATTAATAGAAGACTCACGAGCAATTATAGATAAAAATATATCATAATAATTATAAACAACGAATGCAAACAATGTCCGAATTTGAAAGAGCGGACGTATAAAATGCATTAAATTAAAAAATAACTATACCGTTTAGTTAAAAAAAAATGTGATTTCGTTTACAATTATAGTATAACTCGTTATTATATTTTTCATAAATAAATAATCCAGTAATATATGTTATTAAATCAATTTATTTACAGCTTAAAGACGACAAACACTTCTGATAGTAGAAAACGAACTGTAGATGATAAGGAATACGAGCTAATTTATAACACATAAAGTGCAATAATTAGAAAGTTAATCTTACCAAATTTATTTATTAATATTAACGTAATTTTAAATGATATTAAATCGTTAAAAAATAAATATTTTCTGTATATGTATCACGACGAAATTATTTTTGCATCAGTTTGATGCATTCAAAATGATACTACTGGTTTAAAAATTATCTAGGCTAAATCATACTCTTCAACTGGGTAATTGGACACAATACGTGACTGTATGTTTTTCTCCTTGTGGACTTGAGTCATGGTTTGAAACTGGTTTTAATTTCAATCATTATTCAATACGGTTATTCAATTCTCGTCAAATTTTTTATGCAAATTTGAACCAAGTATTTGGATTACAAATGCTCACATTTTAAGAATTAATATTAAAAATAATTTACGTGGGTATGTATTTTATTAAAAATGAATTTTAATAAAA
>JAGXCT010032745.1:14319-37316 GCA_022495035.1 Philopotamus ludificatus
ATTTTATTATTGTTAATATTATTTAGTATTTTTACCTCACCTTATTTATTTTATATTTTAAATAAAATAAAAGCGAAATATATTTATTTAATTTTAAATATTCCGCAGCACGAAAATTCCACAGCGTAGAAAATCTGAAAGAAAAAAATGTTTTTACAATCGTTTCGATTGTTTACGCGAATTTTCATATTCGACGCGAGTTGTAATAAATAAAACGGCGAGTTCTCATATAAGACCCAAAAATAAAGTTGCGAAATAGATGGCGCATTTCAGCCGTAAACTGCGGAGTTAGTTTCAGCAATATGACCGGTCTGGTTGCGGCAACCATTACACTTTATATTCCACGCCGTTATTAAATAATTTAAAGTTTTAATTGTTTCAGAGATTATTATCTAGTTATCTGCCGTAATTATTTTTTTACTGTAAATTTACATTTTTTTTTATTCTTATCTCAAATTGTAAGATGAGAATGTCATGTCCACGATTGTCCTTCGTCTCCGGCTTTTTTTCAACTTATATATAGGTCACTGGTTTCGTCCTTTTTCTTGTCATGTCTTGCCGCCGTAAGGAATTGGTAATAGTCTGACGTGCCATGACAGCCACGCTAGACTATAGTCGCCCCATCGATTCGGTCGCCCTTTACTTAATTGATAACGCAGGCGGTTTTATTTCAGGGCGGTCTCGGCCCATGCCACTTTCCTCTCTGTTACAAAATACAAGTTAAACTTTCGCCATTAATTATTGCGCTTTTTGCACAGCCCTTGGGCATTTTGTGTCGTGTTTTTTGAAGGTGTATTTTTTTGTCGTCATTAGACAAAATATTAATACGAAAAATAACGGTTTTAATGATATGATTTTTTAAGATTTAATTGAAATTCTCCACATTGGAGTCGAATGTTGTCGCGTGTTCGACACAATCATGGTTTCGTAGATTCTACGAAGCTGTGAGGAGTCAGGCCGCTATCCAGGCCAATTTGATGACGGAGATGTGTTGTCGCGTGTCGATATTAGACGTGGTGGCGATGGCGATTGGACAGAATCATGGTTTCGTAGATTCTACGGAGCTGTGAGAAGTCAGGCCGCTATTCAGGCCAATTTGATGACGGAGTTGTATTGTCGCGTGTCGTTGTTGGACGTGGTGGCGATGGCGATTGGACACAATCATGGTTTCGTAGATTCTATGGAGCTGTGAGGAGTCAGGCCGTTATCCAGGCCAATTCGCTAACGTGTGTGCTACAGGAGGTGCCCGTAGCACCCGATCAGACCGTGAATTAAATACGAATTGGCCCTAACCTCCTCTGATTATTATGGTTACAATCTGCGCGTTTGCAGCTCGGTTCCCGGGCTTATCCCGGGAACTATAAGGAGCTAGGCTCCTAGGCTTATGGCTGACGACCTGACCCGTATTTGAAGAGCCAAGGAAAGCTGGAGGACGACCGTCACAGTCTTGACGTCATGTTTGAGACGAAAGTGTCTCTGCTCGAGAACACGTAATGTCCTCCAGGTAGCAAAGACCTGTCTCAGGGTTAGAAGGCCACTTAACTAATAATAATATTCATCGGATTAGATATTCGTCAGTATTTCTTGTACATAATTCTAGGGTCATTTGGGTTTCAACAGTACTGCTATGCATCATCTTGGTCTGTTCGCATTAAATATATATATTAACAGAAAAGTTTTTATTATTATTCTACTCCGTGTATCATTTTTGGGGCCAATTTTATCAGTTTTGTATTAACCCATCCGTCACGGCGGCTTGAAACAACAACGTCGTCCGATTGCGGTCTCTCATGGATCCCAAGCAATTCAAGTCTAGATTTTGATTATTATTCTAATCATAAAAATAGTTATTAGTGATGTGATTCATAATTTGGTCGATATTTTGGATTTTAAAACTAACCAATATGATACGTAAATGCTCGCCGCAGACTGAGCCATCCCATTACATGTCACTCGCACTTGGCACATCGTACCGGATGCGAGCGAGAAAAAACATCGCCCGCATTGCAACAGCAGCCAATATTGTTGTTTTGATATTCTTTTTGCAATTGCAGATAATAAAAAACAATTCTTATTTTTATTTTAGATCAATACGAAAAGTTACTGACATATAATAGTTATTCGAGAAAAAATTGAGTTCCTCATGGGCACGACTTGGTTTAAAAACTTATTTTTGTCTTCTATTATTATAATAATAATATTAATATTGCTTATATACTATATAAAATGACACTAATCTGAATATATAGTGATTCTATAATTTATTAATTCTAATTATTCTTTATTACGATCTACATATATATATCCAATTATTTGAAAAATACAATCGAATTAATTTAAACGATACTGTAACCTAGCCTTTTCAGCAATAACAACCTATTAATTTAATGATCCTTTATCGCATTGCTACGCTGGAAAAAAGCGTCCACTAATTGCTCGGTTCCTGTTTCAATTAAAAACCTCTGCGAATTTCCTCTTTTGCACACAAATCACGTCCCACTATCACGATTATTTCTCTATTTTTTTTCAGCACCCATCTTTCGTGTCTTGCCGCATTATTGTGCATATTTATGATTATATTTTTTGCTTCACGGCAAGGTAAATAGTCCCGTCTGTTTTGCAAAGAAATTCGCATATTCGCCTACGCACAGGATCAAAAACCGCACGTGCATGCTTACAAATTCACATGATGGATAAAAACGTATGAAAACATAACCATTTGTCAGAATATTCTAATATACACCCGATTCTCTTTTTGTACGAGGGAAGACGGCTCAAAGACAGACAAGGTGCACATATTAATATAAAAATGGTGGATGGGTTCCATTACTTAAAATCATCTCAAAAACTTTTCGATTTTATCTTTTGGCAAAGCAATCCGCGTTCGACATTCTTATCATTTGTTAGAAAATTATTTCCTTCAGGAATTATACTTGGAATTATTGGAATCTTTTCTTCTATATTCGCTCTAACGTTGGATCATTTACATTCCCTAAAATAACATATTGTATTTGTTCATCATTAAGCACTTCGTCAGTTGCCAATTCTGCAATATCTTCCATTGTTAATTTTTCAAATCTTTCCACCAATTATGTGTGCAAAAGTAATGGATGGCATAACATAAAGATTCTAAAACGCTATTCACCCATATGAAGATTCTAAAGATGCCTAGGGAATGAGTCTCTCACACCAATATTCCCCCCAGTGTCAAACCACGACACTGGGTAATTTTAATATTATTTCAGTAGGATTAAATTTTTATTATTTTTGAGGCCTTTGTCTCGTTAATCTTTTCCACTCCGTGGGCCAGACGTATTGGCCCAAAAGATTTTTTACTAAACAACTTATACCCCATTATTATACTAACCCATTTTTTTTTATTTAATAAAAAAAATAGGTCTTTTTTAATAGCATATCAGATCAAACCCTATAAATGCTTCTTATTCATTTTCCCAATTAATATATCTTTTAATAAATTTGCAAAAAAAATATAATGGGAATAACTCATAGATTCGACTAAAGGTGGATAGAGTGAAAAGGGTACAAACATTTACTCAGCCATTTTATCTGTTGATTTTATTGCCTCATTATTCTTAAGAATAGTACAGATGGTAAATATCGCCAACCCAAAGATTTTTTATGTAATGGACGTTTAAATGCCGAATAAATATTTTCTCGTTTAAAAGAGTATTATAGAATCCAAAATGATGATATTCACTCTCTGAAATATTGGGAGAATACTGAAAAATTATCATTTTGTTACATATTAAAACCGTTCCTTGTTTTTAATTAAATGTCTATCTACTGATTACGGAAGAATTTTGTAACTTTTTGCTACCTTTAACATTACCAATCTTTGATCTGCTTTGATAATTCAGCATATCAATCACTTGAGATACGCAAGACTTAGTTGTTGTTTTTTGAAAATATTTTAATAAATACTCCTGGCATATCTACTCATTGTAAATCATATCTTAAGAACAGCTTCTATCTCACAATAAGAAAGCTAATCAATAAAACAAGATTTTATATCGTGATATAATTTATAAAAATGATTTTTTGCTTTATATTTAAATTTTGCTCTATATTATAGGATTAATTTATTATTATTAATCATTTTGGTGTTACGCAAAAAATATGATTAATGGCGTTAATATCGTAAATGCGCCAATATGGAACGCATCTGGCCCACAGTTATTGTAAACATTTTTATATATAAATATATTTCTAGTCCGTTTTTATTTTAAATTTTATAAATACACGCCGTGTAATGGATGCGTCTTATGTTTACACCGTCTTATGGAAACAGACCTCGGATACGAATAATTCATCATATGGTATATTGTCCAAATCTATCAACTATTTTATATTATTAATTAAATGTTATATTTAGGTCATCCGTATTTATAAAGAAGGTATATTTTTATGTACATGGGATATTTAATATTAGAGGGACCGAATAATAATCAAAATTTCTTCAATGAACTCATTTACAGTTATTTGGGGTATCCATAAGTAATGTCGTTTTTTCGATATGCCATATTTAAAATAGTCTCCTTCAGTCTGTTAGGCAGTAAGGACGTGTTATAAGTTTCTCTTATTATGGCGGAAATCCCCTTGCTCGTGAAAGCTTTGAACAAAAAACTTGCTTCTTTATCCTCTGACGACAATAGGAGAACGTGTCAAATCGGAACAACTTTATCAGCGGGCTATTATACTTTTTCAATATCATTTGAAAAAAAAGCGACGGAGGCTACTAAGGATATTTGTGAGATTTACGGTGACATATTGGATGTCAGGAAATGCCAAAGATGGTTCAAAAAATTGAAATCTGCTGATTTGTGTTTGGAAAACGAGCCTCGAAGTGGTCGACCCGTCCAGGTGGATGAAGCAGTCGTGAATTCTGGAATCGAAGACGACCCGATGCTGACCATTAAAAGATTATCGGAAAAGGTCGGTACATCCTGGTCCAGTACTCAGAGGATCCTAAAGTTAGGGGAAAGATTAAAAGAAGGTCATTTGGGTCCTACGCAACGCATTCACGCGCGACCTCATGTTGCGAAATTGACGTGTGAAAATATTCAGGATCGTGGATGGGTCACCCTGTTGCATCCTCCATACTTGCAGGATCTCACACCATCTGATTTTTACTTATTTCGTTCTATGGAACATTAAGAGATCAAAATTTCAATTTCTTAGAAGAGGTAAATACAGCCCGTTCAGACTTTTACAAGAAGGGCATGGATGATTTTAAAGGAAGATGACAAAAAGTTATAGATATATAGGGAATTATCTTGTATAAGAAAAGTTAAATAAAGCATAAAAAAAATTGTTTTGAACTTCATTAAAAAAAACCGACATTACTTATGGGTACCCCTAATAGTTTGTGTAGAGACACAGTCCCGCAAACACGTAAGTTTTTTATTACATTGAAGATATCGTTGTAAATTTTATTTTTCGGTTCAAATTTTGTTCTACTAAGAGGAAAAGTAAAAAAAAATGGTAAAGAACTTCGTAAATTACTACGTTTTAAGGGGGACCGAAAAGTAATCGTAATTTCTTCAAGGATCAAGGAATGAAGGCAAACGAAGCAGTGAAAAAATTACCGATACTTACGGGGATATTCTGAAACTAAACAGGTATCATCGGTGGTTTAAATAGTTTAAAAATGGAAATAGGAATCTCAAAGATGACGCACGAAAAGGACGACCCCAACATTTAGATGATTATATCCTGAAGGCGATGTTAGAGGTTTCATATCCTCATTAAACAATTGAGGAATTATCGTTGAAGATTGTCTGACTATGGTCAACAGTTCAGGATCATCTTCATCGCATAAGAAAATTTACAGGCAAGGAATTTTGGTTCCTCATGAATTGACGGAGACGGCGCTCGATTAACGGCGTACAATCTGCGCGTCTCTTCTGTCTCGGTATGAAGCCGATACGTTTTTGCGGCGAATTGTTAGCGGAGATGAAAAGTGGATGCTATACAATAATCCTGTACTAAAAAACAATGGCTTTCTTTCGGAGAAGTACCTGTTCCAACCCCTCGACCACCGATAACAATAAAGAAGGTCCTTGTTTGTGTGTGATGGGATTTTTCTGGGATTATACACTATGAACAACTCTCGCAAACGAAACAATAGTCATTAAAAACGAATTGTTTTGATCAATAACAAAAAAGGATCCTTCGCAAAAATAACACAGGAAAAAATAAGGGAGTTTGCATTTTGAAGCTTTTAACTCGTCCACCTTATTTACCGGATCTCGCGCCGTCGGATTACCACATTTTCAGATCGTTAGAGGCATACATTAATTTTTAATAAATAAATGTTTTCCTTCAAAAAAAAATAATTTGATTACTTTTGGGTCCGCCTAATAAACAAACTTTCACTTCCTTCACTTTAATAATAAAGATTTGTGTATTTTATTCGGGAAAATATAAAATGTAGTAATATATGAAAAAAAATATTGAATTATTAAAACACAATTAAAAGATTAGGTAGCGAGGAGGACCAATCGATCTAATTTAATTATTTTCCGACATTAAAATATTCAGATATTTAAATGGATGATTCTCGGTAACTGTAACGCCAACTTTATATCTAGATAAATCTGGCCCGAAGCGCTATTTCCACAATTTCCGATGTTTACTAAAGATTCAAGTTTTTAATTGAATTTTCTCATTAAAAATTTCGACACTGTATATTTGTATGCTACTTCCGTTTGTCTGGAATTATTCAATATTATTAATACTTGCTTCATTTTTTTTTAACATTATTCTATGGGGCAATCTTCCTCGAGGTATCAAACATCTTCGCTTGATATATATATAACACGTAAGCCGGTCAAGCCCCAAACCCTTTGCCTTTGCCCTGTCGTTTATCGTCCGAGGTGATGAATGCAGGTCGGGTCCACGCCGACGGAAATAATTTTCTACAAAATTGATAGTCTCAGAGCCCTTTCTATACAACAAAAAAAATACTATTCAAAAATACTGTTTTTCCTCCATCACATCCCTAAGCCGAAGTTTGCCAACACAGACTCTTTTGACGGAGACATGTTCTAGTAGAAAAACCGCGTTTAATTTAATTTTAATATCGCTTTATCACAAAAGCGAAATCCTATTGTGCCATGAATCATTTAGTGCGGATTATATTTGTTAATAAATGAGCCTTTGATATCCTTTGTATATAACGCGCTCAATTATAAATTGTAATTAATATTAATTAACGTGGATTGCGGATCGTGTTGTTGGCGCTTTATGTAACGTTTCACATACACTTGTATAAAGTCACAAAGAACTCTGAATAAAATATTACTTGTTATCCATAAAATATACGTACATATATAATGTAATATATGCTTAAATAAAATCGTGAAAATAATAATAATAAGTTTGACAGTCCCTCCTATAGCGCTCCCTCTAAGAGCGTAAATTTTAAACATCGAAAAATGATCCATGTATTGATTTAAATTTCGCACATTTTACAAAATAAATTAAAAAGCCCTCTTCCCAAATTTATAGACAATAATAAATAACACATTGATATTGAACAAGGTCATTAGAAATATGCGAATGGGAAAATGATCGATGTATTGATTTCGTTCAATTTACAAAATAAAATTAAAGACTCTTTTCCCCAAATCTTGTATGAATGCATTGGGTTCTATAACGCAGGCTTCTCTAAGAAGATTAATATTAGATGCAACTGTTAACGTTCTTCTCTCTTTATTTTAACCTTTCGCGTTCTTATGTCGAGTCTGACTCGACATTGATTTTTTCTGGTGGGTCCTTAGATATCTCTAAATAACCTTACAATAATTAATCAAAAACTATTATTTGACCATCGTGACTGACTAGAAAGAGGTATTTGATCTGTAAAAAACTAAATTAGTGAAAGGATTTTTTTCTGATAATGCTAAAAATCATTACCAGTGTTATGATTTGTAGGTAATATGCATATCATTTCAATAATGTAAGTTAACCGCGAATGAGCTAAGTTGGTAGTCGGATAAGTGTCTGATGAAAACTATGAACTCTGGTAATTTTTGGAAGAAACCCATTACCTCACCTTATTTTATAAAAATATTTATGTAGGTGTTATGGCGCATTATAATTCATTAATTTAATTCCAACTATCCTGCGTTGAATAAATAATTATAAACAAATACAATAATTTTTAATCCAACTGAAATAATATTAAAAATTAGCCAGTGTCGTGGTTTGACACTGGACAAATATTGGTGTGAGAGGCTCATTCCCCTTATATTGTTAGAATCTTCAAATCTTTCTGTTTAGTCAACCACCCATCGTAGTAAAAAAATAAATAAATTACAGATTTGTTAAAGGAACGTAAAGGTTTAAGCCCTAGGTTCCCAAACTTATTTGACCCATGGCCCTCTTTTCAGACATAAAATTACAAAAGGCCCCCTGAAAATTTACCTTTTTGATATTAAATGAAGCAGAAAAATGTAGTAAACTGATTTTTTATATACTTACTTATGGTGTAATAAATAAGATACGCCGATACTGAAATTGTTGAGTAATTAATATTTATTAATAATCCTAATAAGACGAATCTGATGTACTTGTCACCAATATTTTCATATTTTGCTGTTTTTTATTTGCAATAAAATTTCAGAGACAGACTACGAGAATATTTTTTTTAATTTCAGAAAGGTATTTCTTCAAGTTTTCACGTAATATTTCATTTTTGTTTTCTAAAAACTCTACAACTGAGTCAAAGAGATTATAAAATCTATTTAAACATGACCCCTTTGCAATTGTTGATTAAGCACTCGAGAGGCCCCAGGCGCAATTTAATTTTGAGGCCCCGTAAATTTTAAAATTTAATAAAAATTCAAAAGCTTATGTACTCCCGATTTTAATCAATATGTATATTTTGAAATGTTAAATATTAACCCTTTGGCTGCCACGACTTTTTTTAACTTTACTTGATTTCTGAAGTCTTTTTTTTACACTGTGGATACGTTCCACAAAAAACCGTGTAAAAAGGGTATAGCCCCCACAGTATGCATTGCGATGCCGTTTATTCAAACAACGTGACGCAATAACGCACGAATTTGTAAATATGAAATATAATTGTTTCCTCTTTGACTACCAACGTACTTCTGTCTGGAGAAGCTCTTGAAACGATTGAAGTCTTCGTAGTTTTCGATGCAAAATTGTCTAAACAATCTGTCATAGAGTGCATGGCTCCTGATTTTGTTAACTGCTGTTATTACGTATTGCAATGAACGATGCAGGCGATCACCAAGATTTTTTGGAACTAAATGTTGTATATGAATCACACAATGCATTGCTAATATATTTAGCACCGACTTTTTCAATAAAGAAATAACGCCACAATAGTACCATGGCTGGAGCACCATCAGTAGCAACTGACATGATATTATTCAAAGGAATTTCCTTTTCTTAAAAAAACGCTCTCAATACTTTGAATATACATGTACACACATCGTGTAAAAACGGGTTTTTAAATTCTATAAGGGTATAAATATTAGCACCTCATGGCCCCCTAGCTTCCCAGGTTTCTCGTATTCGTCCGAGGGCTAGAATTACCTCCTAACTTCATCAAGGGCCCCCCGGGGGGCCAGGTGACCCACTTTGGGAACCTATGGTTTAATCCTTAGTATATATATATTTTTTTAATTTGAAATCATTAATGGAGCCTACAAGTATCAACGACGTTCCAAAAGAGATCAAAGTTAAAGCTCACTACTGAGAAAAGTGTTAAAAAACTAGAAAAAGAACTGATTCCAATATTAAGGACTTTAAGCAAATTACCAATAAAATGAAAAGAACTTACCAAATGCAAAATATTTGATAATGTACGCTCATTTCTCGATTTACACGATAGTTTCGTGAAAATTGACAATATTTGAAAAAGAGGGGGTTGATTTTTCTTCGTAAAATTTTTCATATTTTCCGATTTATATTAAATTTTCTTTTATGTTTTTTGATTATATATCAAATGCACTGACCGTGGATAGATATTCGTCTACAGTTTTCACGTCAGCTGACCCGCTTTTCTTCTTAATATTTTCATCTAAATTTAAGATTTAACTTCAACTCGATAATCTTGATAGATAGAAAGTAAGTGGGGTGACTGAAAATGTACAGATTGGAAAAAGAAATACCGCAATATTTAGTCCGGATTGTTTTATTTAGATCTGGTCTTACGTGATCTCCACACTCTCGTACGCATCTTGATATTTCACTAGCACAGTCATGCGCGATTGTATCTTCAGTGCCATTGAATCTCTATTGAATGAATTCAACTGTAATAGAGCTGGCATGTACTCCTACCGGATTGTTCACACCACATTGGGTGCAGAATTGCGAAAATCGTTTTGCATGCGATAAAATCTATTGAACCCGCATCGTTCGCGGCTATGTTTCCGATATACACATACAAAATAGTGTTTTACACATTTTTAATGCTTATTCATTTTTTTCAGGTGTTCATAGCGGGAGGTCGCGATGACCCCAGGACCCAGGCCCTGTTGAGGGTCGTCAGGACTCGTCTGCTCCCCGGGAGGATCGTCGCAGTCGCCGAACCGGGAGCTGGCGGCAACACAGGTGTGTCGGCAATCCGTGAGTCCAAATTTTCTTAATACCCATCATCCATCACTCCACTAATCCATATCATCCATCATGTCGAAAATTTACTCGCGCGAATAAACTTGTCACTCGCGACAATAAAAAAATTGTCTACTCTCTGCACGAGTTAATCGTCTAGCATAGTGAACTGTAAACTTGTGCTAATCTTGGATCCCGTCAATATGTAAATGCAAATCGCTTACATAAAAATAGTAAACAGGTAGATAAGTATTTATAATAGTCGTCGTGTTAATTTATCTATGTTACGAGATGTATTATTTAAGTTATACTTGACTACTAAAATAGGATATACATTCTTATTTTTGAATAATATGAAAAATGTTTTTTTTTATCATAATTGGTTTATTTACCTCCTATATATATTACAAGTGGCGGGTTAAACGACAAGCGAAGTTTAAAAATGGCTTTTCATTAGGTTTCAAGAAAAATTATATTTGTTGTCCAAATGTTTCTTTAAAATACTGTATTTATCTGAATTAAATCAATAGGGTTTTTGGGAATTTTAGTAATATTACCTACTACTATATACTTATTTTATGTGATGATGCATTCAATTAATGAGAAACCTGTGATTGTTTTCTCTTTCCAGTACTCGGATACAAGGAAGAATGCTTTAAAAGACTCATCGCAAATTATATTCAGCATCTAATTAATTTCGTTGTTTTGTTTTGATTTTATACAAAGTTGAAAATCTCGACTCGAAAGATATGTTGACATCAATGAAAGTAATATGTGGATAATTCTTTTTGCCACTTGATTGATTTCTCATTAAACGTATCTTTTGCTCCAGAATCAATTTTTAGCTCTAAAAATTCCGTCCTGGCAATCATCAAGAACTCTTTCAACAAACGATTTAAATTGATTGCAAAATAAATCTACCTCCTCATCTCTGAGTTATGAAATTATAAATATGAAAATAAAATTGAAGCAATAAGAGTGGATGTTAATGTTTCAAATATTTATCATTGTTTAACCTTACTTTTTCAAATTTTCGATCTTGCTCATAAAAGCTCTTAAGGCATCTGTAAAATTTTATAGTATTTGTATAGTTTCCTTGTATCTGATAATTCAGTTTATTCAACTGCTTATCCATTCATTATTATTTAGCCAGGCTAAAAAGTCCAACTTCCCTTGATCATCAAAAACGAATATAATGTTATCTCTAAGCTCAAATACCCGCTTATATTTACATTTCCTCTTAAAAGCTGCTAAACATTTGTATGGGAAAGAAATAGACGATCAACTGCATCTATGCCAATAAGAGTTTTCAGTTAAGAGCTCCTCCTTTAACCGTTTAGCGGCCACGGCGTGCAGGCACGCGAAATCGGTCTAACTAACAGCGCCACGGCAAACGTTACTACGAATTTATTTATGAATAAATATAATATTTTGATAAATGAAAATTAATGCAGAGACATCTTTTGAAGGCAATGTGATTGTTAGAATGTCGATATGTTTAGCCGTTTCATTTTATTTGAATTTTATGATTGAAATAGTGGCGTACGGTATAAGTCCATATAATTGCCTGGCGATTAAAGGGTTAGCAAAATCTCCAAGTTGAAGTTTGATCCAAAACTATTGGTAATATAACTGACAGTGTCTTTGGACCCAGTGACTGACGATGGAGCCTTCAGCAAGTTCAAGAGGAGAACAAAATAAAAACTCATCTTGAAATAAACGGGAGTAAACATATTTTGGAAACATCAGAAACTGAGAACACGAGGCTAAATCAGTCGATTCATCAAGTTGAATCGAACATAAACCTAATGCTGCAGACTTGATCTCCTGCACAACCTCATCTTTGATGTCATTTGCCGTGTCACTTATCTTGCTTTGGATAATATTCGACAGTGAAACTGCTACTAATTTCTTCTCTGATCCATTTTCCAACACAATTTCCAATATACTGAGAGCACATGGCATAATCATGTTTCCCCAATTGTGTGAGGTATTTTCTGCATTGCCATCTCTAGTACTACAACATAAGAAGCTTCAATAAGATTTCTTTCTTTTTTGAAAACTGAATATTGCAAACTGCACGTAAAACAAAATAAAATAAAAATTCTAGTATCAGATATTCACCCTCTTGAATTAAATAAGTAAATACTTTAATTTTTGCAAAGAGCTACAGATAGGCTCAGGATGCAAAGGGTTAAACGTATAGACCAAAGCGGTCAGAGGGTTTGGCCGCAAAAGCACTCTTCCTAATTTGTATCTACATGTTTCATTCGATTCATTATTTTCCACTTGTTTTTCATCATTTTGTGTCAACTGCTGAATATACATCTATTTTAACCCTTTGGTTGCCGAAAACCGAAATATTGGATTTTTCTACATTAGCGAGAATTGCCGGATCCGACGGATCTGAAATCGAGTATTCAATACATTTTAAACCGTCTGCAGGGTAATTGCTTCAGGGGTATATACCATTTTTAAACAACAACGTGCAACGCATACAACGCCGCCGCTACAGTATATTTATAAATTAAACAACACACTTTTACTTTTTAATTATTAATTTAAAAATCGTGGCATTTCTGGAATTGTAATCCAATTGGCAACCAAAGGGTTAATCCCTTACACTCCTATGTCCATACGTAAGAGTCATTGAATATGTTGCCACCAACTCCTTTGTTTACTACTTCTGGCCATTTTTTTGACAGTTTTTAGAACTTGAGACCCAAAGTAATAGTGACTTTGCTTTTTGTTTAAAATGTGGATACCACTCTTTTATACTTATTCGGACGCGTCGTCCATATGGCTAGATTGTGCGGCGCACACAGGTTTCGGAAAATTAGGGGCGCCGAGAGGGAAATTTTTGAAATATAAAATAATAATATATTAAAATGAATTACATTTCTTAAAATCGACATTAAATAATATATATGTGATTGCCCATGGTTCGTCTTTTCAAGCACACCAGACGTGCAGGGGCGATAATTGAAGTTCTGCACACAGGTGCCGAATACGGTCGGCGCCCTGCTGTTCGAACGAAATTTCACTAGTCACGATCTTCCTATAAAAAAGTATAATTTGTAAATATTTAAAAATAATTAATACTAAACATCAAAAAGTATGTAAGAGAATACAAAATATTAAAAATATGTTATGAATAAAATTATAAACCATATACATTTGCAATTTTCTTATATCATTACATCCATACACGTGTATTTAGAACATAATGTACGTGGAACACTTTTGGCAACCCCTGAGCCGAGGTATGTCACCGATACTACCGTGGGCCGCGTATTTATATTTTACATGGTTCTTATAACTTGTGATATTTTGTATATTTATTGTTAGCTGTGTTTATGAGTTGATTTTTAAAATAAACACTATCACTTAACTCCCTCTAATTTATATGTAACGACAAGTTAATGTTCGAAATTATCTCGCGCATGTACGACACGCGGGACGCATCCTGGACACGATTTGTATGGCCATGTACGTCATGCGCGCCTCACTGAAAAGATTAAATTGAAATATTCAAATTTTTAAAAAGGTTATCTAGTCATAATAATATTATTTTTTAAAAACTGATCTGTGCTGTCGATGTATAAATATTTATTTCATTATGTTTTGATCCATGATTAAAATTAACCCGAGTTTAAATTCCGTATAGGAAAGATTGTGTATAAAACGATCGTTTCGCTAAGGATTTTTAATTAAAAGCAAAGCTATTTCAAACAAAATTTCAGTGAAATTATTTGCGAACATTGTAGCTGAATGAAATGAGTCTTTTAGTATGTAGACCAGCGAAAAAACCACAGCTAAGAGAACTTCTATTATGCAGTAAAACGTAAAAGGCATAAATACTATTAAATAGTGTACATTTAATTAATTATTTGTCCGAACCCGAGATCGTGTCCTACGACGCTTACATTCATTCGATACCCATTATTACCATAGTGAGTTTCAATATATGTATATATATTTTCAGTCTGAAAAAACAATGCAAATATATTTCGATACGAATGATATAAATATCCTGACATTTTCCGTTGGTAGCGATCATCCACTGTCTCGGAATAATTTAGAACAGAACACTTGATATGAAATTTTTCTTATAAACCGCGACGCGTCCCCATCTGATCGTTACGTCAGACCATTAAATTGATATGTCAAAACCTTCTATTCCATTTGTCATATTGAGTTTTTTTTCCCTTCGCAAAATATTATATTCCAATATACGTCGACACAATAATCGGCAACTTTTACGGTGCCATTTTTGAAAGCTGTTAACCGCGACGAAAGTGTTCTCATCTCCATCGGTCGAAAAATGGAGTGGCGGTCCAATTAATGGGGAGGAATCCTTCACTGGAATTATCTCCTTTATTATACCCCATAATTCTCGGATAGTCGTCTTAATCGAAGAAAACTCTTTACGAGCTGGAAAATTGCTGTAATCAATTTTCGTTCAGTTGTCGTCTGAAACTGTGATTCTGTGCCAATACTTTAGGGGAAACACCTTGGAAATTGTAACAATGTTGGCGGATAAGTGAATTCAGATCTTTATTGATATTCGGTAATATTTTATATAATAATTTTAATTTTAAACAACACTATTTTTATCAGTATCGAATAAGAGGAAAAATATATAAAAGTAGTCTACGGCTATCATTTTATTAATAAACAACTTGTGATTAAAGATTGTAAATTCTCTACTTTTTTAGATAGATGTCTTTTTTAAATATTTTGTGGCCTCGTGAAGCGACGTAAATACTCGAGAGGCCGGTATACCAGTCTCATCATCTGCTATCATAATATTATGGCCCGCGTATCTAATTTAAAAGTAAAAACAACATATTTTTTCTTTTATTTAAATAGTAGAGAGATGTGGTTAAAAACTAAAAAAATAAGATTTTAGTGTGGTTGAAAAATTCACAGCGCTCGAAGCTTAGAAGCTTAGGGTTCAAAGGGTTTCCCGAGAAATGACTAAAAACAGTAAAAAATCTATGGACAATGATCGATTTGAACCTTAATGCATGAATTCCCCAAACTACAAAATAAACATAATAACACAATAACGACAGGAAATATAATTAAGATTAATTAAGATAATTTTCTCAGTTAATTTAAAAAAAAAACATTTGTTGTATATCTACAACACTATGCATTCTTTAACATATGAACATTTTAATAGTTATTATTTTTTGTACATCCTTCACATTTTGGCATTTTACATCTATTTATTTTGGCCCATATATGCCAATGTACGATATTATCTCTCCTCATGTCTTTTGGTGGTACATATTGTTTGGATCCGCGTTGTTTTATTGTTTTTAGACCACTTTTAATGATAGGGCTATTGCAGCTACTCGGCTGCAAGTCATATATATTGTTTTATCTTTTCCCTTTCGCTTATTATTTTTTGTACAAAATCTACGCGTTCATTACAGCCATATTCGACATAGTCATATATCCAATCCTCAAATACCTTTCTATTTGAATATTATACCTTCCAATGAAGCTGTCCATGAGTTTCATTTTTATTTCTTGTCATATCTATTAACATCTTTTTATTCTGAATAAAGATTAGTTTCATGTATCGGTAATCTTATCAATCAATCAAATAGCTTATAAAAAATGCTTTTTTTATGTAGTGTGTTCATTTTCATAAGTTGGGTATTCAACTGAGAATTTTCTCAAAAAAGTTTGCGAATTGCTTAGCAACAAGATTTTTTTCCTTTATAACAAATGACGTAGGGCAGCTCTCCTAACTGAACTCGTTGTAGGGAAATTTTATTTGATCATTTCTCTCTGCTAAAATCAACTCAGAAACTGCAGAGTTCTCCCGATGGGTTACAATCTATCGGATCCGCTTCAACATCAAAAGGATCACTTCTTACATCTTCGCAACCGTTTTTATAGGAAAGGAAGGATCAAAATCGAGATTATCCTCGAAATCTTCTAATCCATCTTCTGATTCATATCCATTTCTCACACACTGCATATTGTTGCATTTCTACAACATATGTTCATTTTATTTTTATGCAGCTATTACAAAAAATATAAATAAATGAATAATGGTAGACTAGCCTTCGTGCAGTGTGTAAATGTATTTCATTTCACTCATATACATCACTACCCTCATATAGGTGTAGAAATTGAAAGCTCATTGGCTTTACACTTTGTTGCAGTACAAAGCCATGTAGTAGAATTAATCTATTGACCGCAAAACGAGTTATGAGCTCGTAATTGTATTGTTGTAGTTAATGTGGGCAATGAATAATTTATTTGTTTAAAAACTTATTATCTTATTTTCGACTTGAGGTTTCCAGAGATTAAAAAGTATCTTTCATTCTCTGTGGACATTTGTTTTTTGTAATTATTGCTGTTAGAAGTTTTAGTTTGTCTGCCAATTTTCCAGATGCTTTGTAGACGTTTTTCTCTTGTCAGTATCCGGAAATGATCATTAGCTACTTGGTTCATCTTTGGATTTACACTCTGTAGGATGAAGTATTGTAATTTATCTTCTAATGTTAAATTTACTTCATACTTGATGAAATAGCTGTTTAAGTGTGGTTTTGAATAAATTTCGAAAATTCGAAATTTGAAAATAATAATTATCGAGAAAAGAGGATCAAAATTATTCCGAATATATCTTATTTTATTATTTAAAATATAAATATAATATATTTACATTTTTACATATTCTTGTATGTAAGCCATGTAAATTCATCTCAGGTCCTAGATAAGGCGAGCTACTTATATTTTTCGAATGTATGTATGTAGATTTCTCTTTCAGCAGAATGTCTTCATTCAAGTCTCGCCAGACTGGATGGCGTCGGTCTATGCTCGTTTTTAACTCCCTCAACTCCCATTCCCCACCTCTTGTGGACTTGCGAGTAGAATTATAGGACGGTTCATAATTCATATTCAAGCTCCTCCAAATGAGATAGACACACCGTACAACTCGAAAAAAAATATGTGTTACCCATCTTACGTAAAAAATAATATGTTAACTCCAAGTTAGTTTCATCAATATTTTTTTAATATCCTTCTAAAGTAAGTTGGCAACAAGCTGCTGCGGTCAAGTCGAAACTAGGATAGAAATCCCAAAGGCCCTTCATTCAAAACAGTTCGCACGTTTTGACCCTAACTTGTGCAAATGGCTTTTCAGACGTTACGTGATATTTTTTTTTATATATTCAATTTGTCATCCCATTCAATGCCTCACGTCAACTAGACACATCCAATTATTATAAATAGTTTTATTATTTTAATCGGAACTAAAGTTCTCGTCTAGTAAAGGTTTACATGAATCCCTAATATATATATATGATTCTCTGATCTTAGCCAATGGTTTGTTTATTCATAGGGTATTTATATAAATTCGCTTTAATATCCAAAACTTCATGGAGTACAGATCAAATATTTAACAGAAACACATAATCTAATCCTAAATTTAATTTAAGGGATGCCACAAAATTAAGCAATAACGATAGATCGAGGTTCCACTGAATGTTTTATTATTTATGTAGTTTTTCATTTCTATTATTGAATAAAATTTTACATAATGAATAAAAATTTACATACATCGATCAAGCAATGTCGATGATATGATGTAGTTTTAACTCTCGCGACGATAGAACCGCATGACCTTTATAGGTTCTTTTCTATATTTAGTAAAAGTTTATAAATAAGAGATTGTTATTGCGGTGGTTCGCAAATGCAGTTTCAGGTCATTTGGCGGTCCCATCGTGCCCGGGAGCCGATCGAGCCAGCCGCGTTTTTATTTATGGACCAACTTGATCGGTTGTGAGGGGGAGAGTTCATCCCCCATCCCTTAACCGCTGTAGAGGTAGCTTAGTATGTTAAGCTACCTGGAAAACTTCGATTTCTTTTCACAGGAGGACGCCTTGAAAATCTAATCGGATGCGCCTACCGCACTCTGTAATTTGAATACTGATAAGGGAAGACCTGGAGTGTTCGATCTGGAATATTGAATGCGGCGCCCGATATTATTCATGGGATGACGGAAATAGGGAGCATGCTCTGGGAATTCGCACAGCACAATGATTAAGTAAAAAGCAATAACACCGATAGTGATATGATTATTCATAGGCCACTGTCAATGGGAAAGCCATTTTTAGTTCACATAATGAAAAGTGGAGAGTTTTCCGAACTTGTTGCGTTTCCGAATTTATAAAAATAAATGTACGGATTAGATGAGATACCAGTAGCTTTATCCTACACGTTCTTGACCACTATCATTGTCAGGCTGTCCTATCTAATACTCGCTACGTGTCCAAAGAACTTAAGACGTGCTACATGTTCAATTTCTCGAATATGGACACAAGGCGTAGGCGCGGAACAACGATATATCGTTGTAGTAGTTTTTATTTATGTTATGGCATGTAGGTAACTTACATATTTTAGGTGTCCAACGAAAACTATGAATTTAGGGATTATTTTATAACACTGGAGTGGAGTCCCATTACCTCCATCTGTTTCATAAAAAAAATGTTTATGAATTAATCTCTTTTGAACCACTTCTTCTACTTTAAATAAATAATATAAATTTCAATCCAGCTGAAATAATATTAAAATTAAACAGTGCCGTGGTTTGACACTGGGGTGAAAATTTCCGTAATATCCGTAAGCTGATATTTCTGCCCAAAAGATACTTCTGAAATTAAATAAAATAAAAATGAACAGAATTTCTAATCTACTTGATTAGATTTATTAGACTATGCAAGGATATATCGGTCATAGCTGTCGTCAGAGTGGTCAGACTTCGGTGGGCCTGTTACATGTCAAGGATGCGGGATAGTCAGCCGCCAAAAAGGCTTATGGTTAACAAGCCTTCGCGTCCCTGGAAGAAAGGATGACCGAGGCTGAGGTGGTTGGACAAAGGGAGACTGCATCATTGAACCTCACCGGAAGATGGAACGACGTAGCGGCAGACCGGATAAATGGAGAAGGGTTTTGGATGAGAACAGGGCTCTAAAATAGGGCTGTTGAGCCTATGATGATGAAAACCGCACTAAAACCCCTTTCTATGACGTATGAAGATAAAAAATCTATTAAAAACTTTCTTGCGATAACCACAGCGATAGCGATCTGTTCTAAACTGCACTTCATCGTTTGTGCGTAGTTCAGCTTAAATGAGTTCGGATCATGTGGGGTCCATTTAAATCTCGCGGAACCCATCTTTTTTTTCTCGTCGTGCACCCCCTGACAGCCGACATAGACCCCTGAGATTGATGTTAAACCTTTGACTGCTGATCTGCGATCGTATGAGCAGCTGGTTTAATGTATACAATTTGATTTTTAGTCCATCCGTTTGTGGTTTCCTAATTTGTATGTTTCAGTTTCCTTTGGACGTTCAACACTTTATGAGCCGCAAGGTTTTACATCAAACTAGCCTGGGGGCCGCATGGTTTCATGTAATGATAATCCAAGCTAACATGCACGTCTATCTATCTGTGGTCAAATAGTAGAATTACATTGTGCATCAGAAAGATAAATGCCTAATGGGGGTGTGGCTCTCACGCCAAAAGGCGTGAACGGCTCATAATGTTGGCTACAAAATCACGCCAAAAGGCGTGAACGGCTCATAAAGTGTTAATATGTCAGTGTTTATTTTATTATATCCTTCAAACGTGTGTGATGATTGATTATTAAATAAATAACATTTATGCAAAAAGAATAACTGAAAAGAATTACAAGTTTATAACGGAAATTAATTTTTAGCGATGAATTAGTTGGGTGGTTTTTGGGGGAAGATCTCCAACCATTGCCGAACTGAAAAAAGAGGTCGAATCTTTTCTTGTTAGTTCTTCTATTTGAAACCGAAATATTTTTACAAAATTAGGTTCTAATTTTAAACAACACTATTTTTTTTATCAATATCGAATCAGAGAAGAAATCAAGTTATTTATGGAAAATATTCGAAATAGTAGATGGGTGGGTAGTCTACTACTTCAAGTTTGTAGATGAACCATCGTTGACGATCCCCATAGCAAAACCAATTGAACAGCAAAAAAATAAAAAAAACCTTTCTAAATAATTTAAAATGCACGAACTTCTCAAATTAACTATTTGTTGTATATCTACAACACTATGCATTCTTTTATAAATGATTCTGGAGGGGAAGATCTCCAACCATTGCCGAACTGAAAAAAGAGGTCGAATCTTTTCTTGTTTCGTTCTTCCATTTGAAACCGAAAGATTTTTACAAAAATTGGTTTATAAAAATAGTTTTAGAACGTAATTGTGGTATTATATCTAATACCATAGCCAAAAAAAAAAAAAATTTTGGTCACAAGTAATGGAGTCTTACTACACAATTTAAGTAGTTACTTTATAACAAATGCACCGTTCAATCTTGTCTAAAAATTCAAATATATATATATTTTTTTGCCCTAAGTAACTTCGCGTAGTGATCACCTGCGCCCTGTAAACTGGGTCCAAATTACGAAGCTGCGTAAATCCCGGTATTATATTTTCAGCCCACCATTATGCAGCGGGAAGTTAAATTAGTTTCAACCCGAAGCCGCTACAAATTAATCGACTCTGGCTTTCCACGGGTCGAATACCGGCCCGTTTCGGTCAATGTATCCGACTCTTTTACAGGTGGTTTTAGATCGTGACCTATATATGCCCGCATCGATCGTGCGTCACGTGCTACAAACTTGTCCCATTAGAGGGAGTGGGTTTGCTGAACTTGTTGTTAGTTCATAACGGTCGTTGCTGTTCCTCAACCCTTTGAGTCACTCGGCTCATTAGAGGAGACCGTGTAAACACAGAGAGTATTGTGGCTTATCATCACGAACGTATCTCTGAAACGTCCAAGGATCACTTCACTACACTAATTAATAACTCGTTGAATATATTTTTATAATTTTTACTAAATTTGTATATAAGAATCTCCAGCTTAGTCAGAATCTTCAAAATACCTTAAAATTGCCTACAATAAAATTATGATTAATAATTAATCTAGTTAATTGCCACTGAGCACTGATAGTATAAGTGTCAATAGGCTGACCAAAAAGGAATTCTTCCTGATACTAGAGAGGGGGTGAAAGTGCGTTTTACAACCGTCCACCCCCTGATGCTTCAATTTTTATAGAACTTTATATGGATTAGTGTCACTTATTTTCATAAACACTTTACAATAAATATGTCATGATTATCATTATCTAAAATATACTTATCTGGGGCATAAAGTCCACTTAACCCTGTAAATGTTCAATAAAAAATCTTTCATACCCTTTTTTTTATATTATTTTAATTACACAAATTCGATTTGGTAAATTTTTGCCCATTCTAATTTAAGTTAGGAAGGATTTTTTAAAAAAAATGAACCGTTGAAAACCTCTGATTATAGTAAAAATATAAAATAGTACACATGAGTAGTGCCAGCGACCAACAATGGTTGACGAAAACGTGGTACAAACGTCGCATCATCGGCCGCTAACCATCGGCGGCTTATGGTGCACACGCTGTATCATCGGCCACCAAGCGTTGGGCACGCCATGGTACAACATGTGGTCCAGTGGCCGTTAAAGTTCTAAGAATCGATTTTGGAAACATAACCGCTTAAGCAACTGATCGTCTGTCGCAGCTGTTTGTATCCTCCTCCTTAATCTCACTCGCACATCTTTAACAGCATCACTTTTAATTATTGCTGGCGTCCTTCCGCTCGACCTTAAAATCCAGTAGTCATCGGCGCCACTACAATTTGAACGAGGACGAATTTTTGGCAAATCATGCGTCCGCGAATCGGCTCTTGATCAGTGGCAGAAGGGATGGGATACCTCCCCCAAAGGGTGGACTACCTCTCTCTTATTTCCTGATATTAGCGCCAGGCTAAAGACTCTTTGGTCAGTCAATTCTTAACTGGCGATAGTAATATCAAGGCTAAGTTAAAGAGTTTAGCTTAGTAGCATCTTCGCACTGGTCGTGTGGGCTCATTTCTCAAGACCACAGTCACGTTTTGTGGTCCTGTCCTCACCTGGACGTCGCGCGTCACGACCTACTCTATGCTGTCCGATGCGGCATTTCGCCTACATGTCTCTCGGTGGAAGATACAATCTGACACATGGACCTGATCAGCAATGTGATTTGCTACAGGGCATTTGATCGCTTTGCATCGACTTTCGGAGAATTATTAATTTATTATTAATTAAAGTCATTTAAAATATGAGAAATTTCGGTGTGATGTGAAAAATAAGTGATGTCGTTTTTTTCAATGAAATTCAATTTTCAAAAAATTTTCTTATAGTATGAAAGAGCAGTATTCACCTCTTCTGAGGAATTGAAATTTTGATGAAATTTTGAGGTAAAAATCAGATGGTGCGAGATCCGGCGAGTATGGAGGATGCAACAGAGTGACC
>JAGXCT010032747.1:0-50537 GCA_022495035.1 Philopotamus ludificatus
CAAATTTTGACCGAAACAACTATATTTACCTCCATCACTTATACGTACGTTTTTCAGAACCAACGTTTTATTCCCATCACTGCTATTATACGATAACATTTCATTGCTTTCGTGATACCACACGATATCGGGTTTAGGGATTCCATCGATCGAGCATGTTAAATTGACGTTATCGTAAATATTTACAGACGCATCTATAAAAAAGGAGATGAATTAAAAACAAACACGTCGACTGTTTATAATTTCATTGATTAACTTACTGTTTAAACCGTCAGTAAAGAATGGTTTGCTCCATGTGGATACATCGATGCTATCTTCTGCAATCCCCAAATGATTCTCAGCTATACATTTATATTTTCCGTCGTCGCTCTCGTTTATATTTTTAATAATCAGCTGATTTTCATTATGAATCTGTCATGACATAAATTCATCGCGTCAATTTATTAACTATAAAATTTAAATAAAATATTGAACTTACTCTCAATCTATCAGTTTCCGCATCGTTGTTATCAATTTTAGTTCCGTTCGGTAAAAACCAATTTATTTTTGGTACCGGTATTCCGGTTGCGCTGCAGTTTACAATGATCGTACTGTTGACTTCAACGGCAATCGATGAATTTATTGCGTGAATCCTAGGTTTTTCTACCAATCTCGCTTCGGCAGTCGTATTCACTAATAATTACATAATTAATAAAAGCGGCATATTACCAACGAAACGTCATTCATATATAAAAATCTAACCGATTTCCTTGTCATCTGATTCGCCACGGACACCAATGCATAGATACGTTCCTGCATTTAATTCGGTGGCATTTTCAATAAAAACCGTGAGATGAATCCAATCGTTGTCGCCGGACGATTCCAATAAACATTCTTCCTTCAATTGCTTATCGAAATTAGGTATTTCCCAAGAACCGTTTTTTGTGCCGGTTACGTTGCATGAAAGACTTATAGTTTCGCCGCATTCGTATTCGAACACTTCAGGAACTATCGTAGCGTTCATGACCGGTAAAACTTTTAAGATGACATCTTCTTGAGTATATCCGGCTATAATAAAAAAAAATTAACTCAGTTTGTCACCGGCTGCCGTTGAGTTAAGACGTCACGGTATTCTTTTGAAGCTCCGTTAGTAAAAAAGAAAATAACGTATAAATATGGAGGGATAACGATAAAGAAAAGAATATAAAATCTCATATAAAATATCTACAAAACGGATATATTTTACATCAAATATATCAACATATTCGGCCAAGTGGTTGAGTAGAGTAATAGCTCTGGTTACCGGAGAGTTTTTGAGAGCAGCTGTCCTCACATTTGGCGGGAGAAAAAGCACACACGAACGAGCTTGATGGTACAATGGGGTTATGTACTACGCCAACCAACTGCTTGAAGAAATGCTTTGCTAAGTAAATCTACCTTCTTTTCTCCAGGGTTACATACCCCAGGCAGCCCTGTACCCATGCGCTGGGGTATAAACCTGGGTAGAATCCAAAATCCCTCATGTAGAAAACTCAAGAAATTTCTTCTTTTCTGTATCTTCTAATTTGAGGGAATTCGAGGCCTCATGTTTCCATATACTGTGAAACCTGATTCAAGCAAGCTCCGAACTAATGCATCGAGCACTTCAGATAACTAAGGTGCTACGTGATGTGATGAGAATTTCTCAAGACGGCCTAACATTCTTGACATCTCATACATATGTCCGATACATGTAAACTAAATTTTAACATAGAATCAAACAAAATACCCAGATCTTTAACAGACGATTGCTTATGAAGAGTTAATGGAAGACGATTTAGTATTGACCAATCGCGCAAAGAATCAATGTCCAGCTGCAACGAAAGGGCATCTTCCACTGAAGTAATAGATCTAAATATTTTTAAGTCGTCTGCGAAAAGTGAAAAATTTACATTGAAGGACACTATGAATATCATTTATAAATAAAATAAATAATAAAGTCCTAAATTTGATCCCTGCTTTCAGGAATACCGGAAGGTGTATTGTAAGCATACGACGTTTGGAAGTCGTGTGTCACATATTGTTATGTGTTGTAAGTGAATAGAGTGCATAACACCATAAGAATAACAAGTTTTACTTTATATTGTTATATTGTAAAGCCCTAATCTCAACCATCAACAATCTACATCTCTTCCGATCTGTTGCCACGTAGCTCCATCTTCTTAGCAGTCTCAAAGATGCGGCGTAACGCTGTACACGATCCAGTCACCTCAACCTTAGTCTTAATTTCCTCTGGGGACGGGAAGGCTTGTTGAGTCTTTTCGGTGACTGGCTGTTTAGCATCCTTGGCACGTGATCGGCCCATCGGAGCCTAACCACTCTGACGACAGTTTTAACCGGTATATCCTTGTAGAATCACCATTGCTTCGGATAAGCCATTTCCCGTCGTAAAATACAGATACAAATATTCGTCTTAGAATTCTCCTTTCCAGGATGTCTAGTTGTCGCTCATCTTGTTTTGTCAAAGCCGTATGTTAGGACAGGCCTGATGAGGGTCTTGTAGAGCTTGACTTTGGTCTTCCTTGAGAGGAATCTCGACCAGGTTTCGCCGGACTATACGGATGCACTCGTCGACTTTAAGGGTTCAAGGATTCGTTCTAAGCATATGGGCATGTTTTTGTTTTGGTCGCATTGATCCCCAGTCGCATGCCCATTGCCGCTCTCATTGTTAGCTAAAACTATTGATTATTAGAACCTATAGAAAATAAGCTAAAAAGATACAAAAAACCACTGCCTCATGTGCAATTTGTAGATAGACTAGTTATTCAACTGGTTGGAAGTCACAGGGAAAGATTAATAAAAAAAAGAGATAGACATTCAGTGGATCCAGAGCAGCGATTAAATCAAGCCAATCTACATCTGATAATACAGTAATACCCCCGATAGCGCGAAAGTTGGGACCGCGCTATTGGAACAACGCGTTATCGGCATAATGAAGCACATATACAATTTAGGGTTAGAGAGATTTTGCAAAAAAAAATACAAATCTGCCAAAACTAAGAACAATGTAAAAAAAATATGAATCTTAGATGAATGAAATATTCATGCATGCGATCGCCGACATACACATAGACATCCGTGGCTCATTGTTCACATCAGGCGTGAATGGTGAGAAATCTGCCGAACACTCGCGCGTAGGGACCATGCCGAATGTAATACTGACGAGATCAACACACAGGCGCACCCAGCCAAACGGCATAGAGTTCACGGTCGAGCTATGCACGAATAGAATGCGCTCGCGTTATTCGATTTATTTTATTCAAATTCGCGCTATCGTAACACGCGCTATTGGGGGTATTACTGTATGTAACAGAATAATATTGTACAGTCAACTTTTTGACGAAATAAAAAAATATGACATTTCTTTCCGTCTTACTTAGTATTTATAAATTATTCACTGAATTAATTACCTAAATTTGTGGCTATACAACTGTATAATCCGGCAATTTCTTGACTCGCTATCAAACGATTGGAATAGTATCGTATTGTGTCCTCATCGATGATATTTGTGGTTGATAATTTTACTTTGCTCGTGCTTTCTTGGAACAAAAATGTAAATATTGATTCGATGAAAAATTATTCGGATCGTCGTCAAAAATAGAAACATACCGTTAACGTGTTGACTTTGAAAATATATCTCCACACTTACAACGGGCAAGTCGCTCTCGACGGTACACTCGATAAAAATATCTTTACCGGGTCTCAGCGTGCCATTTTGGGGAGACAACGATATAATAGGCTTTGTTGCTGCAACACAATTAATCATTATAAAACAGAACATATTGAACATGAAAGATTAATCACGTCTTACCTATTACGTCGAGATACGCTTCGTTTACAATTTTTTCGCGTATATTTTCAGCGATGCAAATATATAATCCGGCATTATTCAACGAGACGTTGTCGACATGTAAAATCATATCGTCATTAACGATTTCGTCATCAAAATACCACGTAACCTTCGGAGCTGGATAACCGTCGATTTCGCAATGCAGATCGATCGAATCTTGTATCTTAGCAGTTGTGTCTGTAAAGAAAGTAAAAAAAAATATATCCGTATTTAATTTAAAAACACGCAATTACATTCAATTTACATACTTTCCATTTTATGTACAAATTCTAATTGTTTCCATATAATAATCTTTATTTTATCTGTTACTTCTGCGTATGGATTTTCCGCTCTAGCAATATAATCACCACTATCCATTCTGTCCGTTTTAGATACGTGTAACTCATTGTCGTTTTGAAACTAAAAATAATAATGTTAACGTTTCACCGTTTGTGTAGATCAGGGGTAGTCAACCTGGTCCCTATTTCCCACTAGTGGGGCCTCTGAGGCCCCACGTATGCCGAGGGGACCCATCGTTTTGTCTTACGGTAACTACGGACCCGAATCTAAGGATCATTATCTGCCAAACAGGCTAAACACCATCACTTAACTCGCTCTAGTTTACATGTAACGACAAGTTAATAGTCGAAAGAAACTCGCGCATGTACGACACGCGTGATGCACCCTGAATAGGATTTGTATGCGCATGTACGTCATGCGCGCCGCACTGAAAGGGTTAATAATAACAATTTTGACGCCCTCTGAATTTATAGGGCCCCAAGTTCGAGCCTCTCCTAAAGTACACATCTCCATTCATCATCAAGTATAGTAATTGGGGCTGTAAATAAGATCAGATCCAATGCCAGGACAATAATAGAAATTTTATAAGGTTACTTCTACAAGTTCATCATACAATTTATGACAGTATTAATGAAACCTATTTCTGTCAACAATTAACAACAATGAATAATGGTGCCGTTTATTTGGCAGGTATTTTTAAGGAGCTAACAAAACTCGTATCGAGTCAGTATCTATTGACAAAACTTGATCGTTATAATATATTGAAAAGAGTATTTTCCCCATTGGCAAATAAACTCAAGTTAAAAAAAAAACAATTTAAAGAAAACTATATACAGTTAAACCCTCACTAACACTAAAATCAGGACCGTGTAATTTGGAGTCGTGTAATTGGGGGAGTGAAGTCGTCCGGCTGTGTGCGTATAGCCTGGCACGTGTTGAATACACAGATGCTAGCCAACGTTTGACTGTATGTGAATGCGACCGCGCAATTGGGGGATATGCGGCGAATATTTTAACTAAGAGCGTAATTCGGTGTAGTGTAATTGGGGGTTCCACCGTATTTCAAACTTTATAATGGCGTCCTTTTTTTCTGATTTGATAGAATTCTAATAAAAAAATACTCGAAAAGATTGAATAATTCAGTACTCCAGAGAAGATTGAATAATTCAGTAACCATCTTAACAAAACTAACACTATAACATGCCGTCACCGGTGCTTGGCATATTTAAAAAAATGAGATAAATAACAAAACATATAGACTATTATAGCTAAAAAAAATAATATGCTAATTTGGAAAATAATAAAAATCAGTAATACCCCCCAATAACGCGAAAGTTGGGACCGCGTTTATAGAACAACGCGTTATCGGGATAATGAAGCACATACGTAATTTAGGGTTACAGGTATTTCGCAAAAAAATACAAATCTGCCATAACTAAGAACAATGTAAAAAAAAATTATGAATCTTAGATGAATGAAATATTCGGTTGCATGCATGCGATCGCCGACATACATAGACATCAGTGGCTCATTGTAAAACTGGAAGGCGTGTGAATGGTGAGAAATGTGCCGAACACTCGCACACATGAGGACATGGATATGTGCGAGCGAGATCAACACACAGGCGCACCCAGCCAAAAGGCATAGAGTTTTTGAAATTCGCGTTATCGGAACACGCGTTAAAAAATCCAATTAAGTACTCAGTTGGGAAAAAACGAAATTACTTTCCGAACAATCAAATAGATAACATAAATTGCATACGGTAAATCTTTCGTGCGTTGGATTATCGATACTCAATTCGATTCCGTTCGGCAACGTCCATGTTGTGGATGGTTTAGGTATTCCGGTCGTCATAAATCCGAGTGTTACATCCTCTCCTTCTTGCACGAACTTTATTTCCTGCTCCTTGTTTAATAATTTAGTTTTTTCAACGTAAATCATAGTTGCATTTGCATTCACATCGTTATTAACGTGAACTACGAATAAAATAATATATTAGTTGAAGCAAAAATTGAAGAATCGTTTACACGAAGAGAATCTCACCAGCTTCCGGATAAATTATTTTGTCCCTATGAGCCGTACACACGTATATTCCTTCATTATCTTTTGAAGAATCGAATATATCCAACGTCAATGTCACATTATCTTCGCCGTACGATTCTGAAACATACTTATTACAACACGATTCATCGATGTCGCCAATTTTCATCCATTTGCCGTGTTTCGATCCTTCGATCTTGCATACGAGCGTAACATTTTCTCCAGTTTGATATTTAATCACATTCGGTGACACTTCTATTATTAACGGCGGTAAAATTTTTATATAAGTAACACTTTCGGTTTTTCCCACTGAAATAATCACAAATAAATATCATTATTTACATCCTAATATCAGAGGGACCGAAAAGTAATCAAAATTTCTTTGATGGGCTCATTCACAGTTAGTTGTTAGACAAAGACGTACGTTTTTATTATTACGTTATGGTTATAAATTTAATTTTTCGGATAATTATTTTATTCTACCAAAGGAGAAAGATGTCAAGGCCAAAAATTGAAGAAGCACACTTTGTATGCTATTTTTGTTCGATCAAGGACTGAACAAGTGTCATCCGTGGTTTATAAAGTTTAAAAATGGAAATAGAAAGCTTAAAGATGTCGCGCGAAAAGGACGACCCCAAAAATTAGATGACGATATGCTGAAGGCGATGGTGTCAAACAATTGATGAATTATCATTGAAGATTGGCTGGCAAGGAATTTGGGTTCCTCGTGAGTTAACGGATACGGCGCTCGATCAACAGCGTACCATCTGCGCGTCTCTTTGTCTCGGTATGAAGCCGATCCGTTTTTGCGGTGAATTGTAATTGGAAATGTAGCGGTTATTCTAACTAGTGGCATCATCGATGATCACGAGCGCCACGATGCCAAGGCGACCCGCAGACGGCTAACCCCTGTACCCCTGGCGGTCGTAACGTTACGACGTTCCCGCATTTCTCTCCGGTAAAATGTAGCCGCCATTGACCGCGTGTTACATCCGGCCGAATGATGATATCCTGAAGGCGATGGTGGATTCAGATCCTTGTCAAACAATTGAGGAATTTTCATTGAAGATTGGCTGTCCATGGCCTATAGTTCATAATTATCTTCGCCGCATAGGAAAATTGTACAGGCAAGGAATTTAGGTGCCTCGCGAATTGACAGAGACGGCGCTCGATTAATCGCGCGTCTCTTTTTTCTCGGTGTGTACCCAATCCGTTTTTACGGCGAATTGAAACTAGGGATGAGAAGTAGGTGCTATACAATATTATCTAGCGAAAGATCACATCTTGACCACCATGCGGTGCTAGATGTGAGTAGGAGGAACGGGAGCCAGTGGGGACGTCCCCTAGATCAGACCGCGCTCCGGGAAGCACCCACGAGTCAACTTGCCAGGCAGGTCACTACTGTTTCTCCGTCCTCCGCAACTAACAGAGGGATACTTGGCGAGAGTCCCCACCCAACGGAAGTGGTTATACCGGCGGGTGGTGCGCCTTGTGGTTCCTCCTCGGCAACGACATCCCTGTGGTCACCCGGGAACCGAGGAGCAGCAATTAACTCCCAGTCGAACTCTTCAAGTCTAGATGATGAAAGAGGCTAATATCAAAATCTGATGTGACACTTGAGCATGCTCGTGGACCACTGTTAAGACTTCTTAGCTACGGCGGGGCACGCGGGTACTTCCCGGGCTTAAGAGTAAGCGATAGGGTGTGCGGAAGTGGCAAACCTGCACAATTCGGCCCGATCGCAAGCTTCGTCACTGATAAACAGGGCCTCATGTGGCCCAGTACCCGCAGGGCGTGGTGTGTGGTTGCTCCCGACCACTGCGGGGTCCTCCTTTCCCCTGGTTGACCGAAGTGAGGGCCTCCGTTGGAGGTAGTTTGGTGTGTGTTTTCTGTAGAGCCAGTATTAATGCTATACAATAATGAGCCAGGCTAAATTGTAGCTGGTTCTTCCCAGACTTCTGGGTCAGTCAATTCTTGTCTGGCCACGGTAATTTCAAGGTTAAATTTAAAGAGTTTAACCTAGTAGCCTCTCCACATTGCTGGTGTGGATACGTCTGTCACGTTCTATAGTCCTGTCCTTGCCTGGAACATGCGCATTTTCCTTATGGGTCTCCCGGCGAAGGACTGTATCAAACACATGGACCTAGTCAGCAATGTAACTTGCTACAGGGCATTTGCTTGCTTTACATCGATTTTCGGAGAGATGTGCAAGGCTACTTTCCCACTCCCATCTCCCTTTTCAAGAAAAAAACTCCTTTCGTTGCACCGATTGAACCGGCCCCAAGCCGGTATATGCGGTGTGGGTGGATGACAACCCCTCGACCATCACTAACCATGTTTGTGTGTTTTGGAATTTTTATGGAATTATACACTAAGAATTGCTTGAACCTGGTCAGACCGTTGCAGCGACAGTGCATTGTGGACAACTCGAGCGAATGGAATAAGAGCTCATAAAAATACAATCTGTTTTGGTCAATAACAAAAAAAGGATTATTCAACATGATAACGTAATAAAAGCTTTTTTAAAAAGGGAATCAAACAACTGCCTTTACGCCGGCAAAAAGCGCCAGAAAATGATGAAAATTATTTTGTTGATGTCAGCAAAAAAAAAATTGATCACTTTTCGGTCACCCCAATACATATTAATATACATATACTCACTTTTATTAGTGGCTTCACAGCTATAATCGCCCTCGGTGTCGGAAGTGGCCGTAATTTCAAACGAATAACTCAATTTATTGCCTGATTTATTTCTGATCAACGGGTATAATATACGATTTTCATTTTTTTTAGAACCTAAATAAATAAAAACACACATTTTTTAGCATTTCGTATGGACAAAATATGAGTTTGATGCTTACGTTTATCCGAAAAATAAATTTGGACATCCATGACCTGCAGTTCACTCTCGACGAGACATTCAATCGTAAATTTGGTATCCGTTTCCATTTCTGGATTATACGGCAATAACGTAACCAACGGACGAGAGCCTTAAAATAAAATTAAAGTATCAAATGACTGATTTTGAATGATTTTTATCGATAAAATTATTTCTTGCAGATACCCGTGACTATGATGTTTGTTTTTCCCGATGATGAGCCTGCCGAATTTGACGCTCTACAAATGTATAAACCGTCATAATTTTCGTTAGCGTCTATTATCTCATATTCGGCGATACCGCTTTGACTTTAAAATACGATAAAAAAAAATATAATACATATATGTATTTTGAATTTTATTTCAATAATGATACTTACGCAAAATGTTGCTTACTCTGGATTGGAATTTTATTTCTGAACCACCAAGCGGTGGCTGGAGCTAAGCTTTCGACCATACATCTCAATGTAACGTTGCTATGCAATGGAATGCTAATCTAAAAAAATAATAATTATAAATATAACGTCGTTTATTATATTGGGTTGATGCAAATGATTTAAAACATTTTCGCCTTTTTCAATGATTTTAATCTATTATATAATCTGCATCAATTCTTCCACTCTTTAATACCATAGGAGTAAAACTCCTTGAATTCATGCAAGGTTTTAAGTTCTAAGAGTTCGAAATACACAACACCCTTACAATCCCAACAAACACAAAGCATTACTTTTTAATGGATTTCGGCCTTCGAAATTGTTAATTAAGGCTTGTCGCTGGCGCCAAATTATGAACGTCCGGTAGTTGACGATCGTCTCGAAGATCGGTATTAAAATAAAACACGCTTTGTTTTGACAATGATGTTTATTGTAGTGTTATAAAATCAATGGTCACATTTCGTGTTCTTATGCTTTACTATATAGAATGCCCCTCTTCCGAGATGACGGACCAATCAGAGCGTCCGCATCCCTTCTATAGACAATAAGTCTTCATTTTTTATACCTGCTACAAAAAACTCCGTTTTGCTCAGTCAGCAGCGTCGGTCGCTATGGCGACGCTATATTGACACAGGGTGATTCGCTTCACTTCCGTCAGCGTCAATCACATCTCCGATTTCTCTCTGCACTACAGAGATACGCCTCTGGGATCTTATAATTAATTTATTCGCACTAAAGGAAACTTTGGGATCCTTAATATCATCTCGCACTGGAGAGATTCGTCTCCGGAACTTTTCATCATACCTATCATCGGACTTCATTTTACATCTGACTCCATTTCTTCAATAAACACTTCAATGTAAAACAAAGCGTGTTTTCACTTGATCTCGATTCGAAGCTGATCAGCCAACTACCGGACGATCGAACGCTTTGGCGCCAGCGGTCGTGTACCTTTTGATACGCGAGCTCGGGTGCCTTAACATTGGAGGTAGCGACGGGTTCCATTTATTGGACTACTGTCGCGCGCCTCCTAATGAGTGCGAGATGATCTCGATATGAGAGTAAGACTTGAACTCTGATGAAGAATTACTTCTGAAAATGTATTTAACTGTTGATCAACTACTCCCGCTCGATCTCAAGGGGTGGTCGTCTTCCGATTCGTCGGTGTAGTGTCCAATACTTTGCCATCTTCTGGCGTCAAAGAGGCGGTTCTTTAATATTGTTAAATAATTAATTCTAGAATGTTCGCTCGTCGATAAATATCTTTGATGACTGTCCTTGTATTTTGAATTATGGGCCACCTGCGTTGCTTTGGTTCTACAACCCGTCTTCACAATGACTTCTTAATTCTTCGGTAGCAATTACAGTTAAACCCCCACTAACACTAAAATCGGGATCGTGTAATTTGGAGTCGTGTAATTGGGGGAGTGAAGCCGTCCGGCTGTGTGCGTATAGCCTGGCACGTGTTGAATACACAGACGCTAGCCAACGTTTGACTTATGTGAATGCGACCGCGTAATTGGGGGATTTGCGGCGAATATTTCAACTCAGCGTGTATTTCGGGGTAGTGTAATTGGGGGTTCCACTGTACTCTATAGTGCCCTTCTTTATTCTCTGAAGACACAATTCTCGACTTTTGATATTATTTGTTTTATTGTTTCCCGGGGGTCTATATGTCAAAGGATGTCCCATCCTTTATTCTTCTGCGTAATGTTTAGTCCCAATTAATTATGTTGGCTTCTTGGATCGCATTGACTTTGCAAATGCTTTTGTTACGTTTGTACAATGAGGGTGGTTTTCGATTTCTTTAAGTTGCCTTGTATTGCGCGTATATTTAGAGAGCAATATGTTCTTATATTAAACGTGAAGAATGACCGGCAAAACAACTAGCTGTTGACAAATGGTGGTCGGTTTATAACAAAATTTTCTAACTGTGCGGCTCTTTCTGCTAAGCAGGATTGTCAATTTTGAGCCAAAAATTTACATTTAAATTACCAAAACAGAAAGTTTCCAAAGCGCCATTCATAAGATTCTAAAAATGCAAGGGGAATAAATCCTTCATCCTAATATTCCCCCTAGTATCAAACTACGACACTGTTTCATTTTAATATTTTTTCAATTCGACTGATATTTTTATATTATTTGTTATATAATTAGTTATACAACGAAGGATAAATGGTATTAAATTAATTAATTCCCACGCGCTAAGCTATCTACATAAATTATTTTTATAAAACATTACTTATACACCCTAGCCAGTGTTGTGAAGAATTCCCTGAATTCATAGTTTTCGTCAGACACCTATCCGACTACTAACATAGTTCAGTCGCGGTTGATTTATCATTCTCGAAATAATATGCATGTTACCTACGAGCCATAACACTGATTATGGATTGTTGGTAACAGTAGTATATAAGTATATGAAGTAGAGAACGTATTTCCGCGGAACATAGTTTGGGAAACCCTGATCTATAGAGTTTGATCTAATATTCGATTAAAAAAAGCCATTTTTTTAAATTAAATAAAAAAATAAACTTGATTCATGTTGTTTTCTAAAAAAATACTTGGGCCAACACGTCTGGCCCAAGGAGTCACAAAAGGGAGACGCTGGAATAGAAGCGAATAATATTGCAGATAAAATGCAAGGGTTAGAATTCGTTTTTATGTTGAATTTTTGGAATAAGATTTTGCAGAACTTTTACAGAGTAAGCAAAGTTCCTCAAAATAAGAATGTGAACTTGAAAATATGTGTCATTAGCTGACCAACTGTCAAGCGCGTTTAGGGCATTCAGGGACCCTCGATTTTTTCTAAAAAAATATATATTTGTAACGGCGGGATAAACTAATAAAAAAGAAGAAAAGTTTTGTTGCAAGGATTATATAGAGACGTTAAGACTTTTGCATCAACCCAATATATGAATATAAATAAAAATTACCTCTTTCTCCGTGGTTATAAATGGTTCCTCTGTGAATAAATTTTAGATATTTCATAAAAATATATAAACATAGATATATATATATAGTCAACCCTCCTATAGCGTTCACTTCTATAGCGTTTGCAGAAAACGCAATATTTTCAAGGTCAAATTAGAATTTTCGTAAATATAATATATACAAATGTTTGATTTGCTTCAAATCGCAAAATACAATTAAAAGAACCTAACCCCAAATTTTGTATGGTTGCCTAACTTTCTAAAGCGTGGTCCCTATCTGAACGCTACAGAAGAGTTGACTGTATATATTTCTTACCCATCCATTGTGATTCAATTGCCGAAGAGCTTACTCTGCGTATATCATTTCCGTGTAAATCGAATCCATTTACCTAAGATTAAATTAATCATTTAATTAATTTTAATTGAATTTAATACATTATGATTTGATACTTACGGCGAAATAAAAAAAACCCTCGGGAGGTAGAAACGGTATAGTTTTGTATAAATGGGATTTATTAAATGACGGACTTTCAACTTTTTCCAGTGGAATTTCGAACAAAAATTTGCCTTCGGAGTTTAATATCTCTACCGTGTTCAATATGTTTATATCATCTATTCCCTCTTTGACGTCTATCAACAACTGATTTTCGGTATCTGAACATAACATGAATTATAGATTGCACATATCAAAAAATAATACATCAATGGTATGATATCAATAATTACCGCGGAGTGGACGATTGGTAGTTTCGTGAATTTTATCCGTATCGTTGATGAAAAAACCATAGTCGAACGTAATTCCAGATACGCCGCTAACCTTTACCGAGTGCTTGTCGGTGCTGCCAACGGTTATTGTCCACTTGCCAGGCTCTGGATTAATGATATTATAAACCTAAAAAAACACACACACAATTAACGGCTTTACAACAACATAAAAATATGTATTATGAAAATTTCTTACTTTGATTTTAGAAAGGCTAAGAGTCGATATAACTTTCGGAGGGCTATCTACGATTTCTCCTAGAGGATTTTTAATACTCAACTGTGGAGTATCGCCAGATACGGAAACCGTAACTTTTTTAAGTGTGTCATCGACGGAAACCTGAAAAACAATTATTATTTACTTAAAAAATCGTTAATATAATAATTTTGATGATATATTCGTTACATTTTGTTCGTAATCATAACCAGGAGGATTCACACTCGAACCGAGATTGACCAAATTAGTGTCGAGAGTATCTTCTACATACTGCAGAACCTATAACAAAAAAAAATATACACGTCAATTCATTTTCGAAGTAGAAACACAAAACATTTCGTACAAGAAGGCAAAGGTCATAGGTTAAGGGGAGGAGAATCTCGCTCCGACCTGACCGGCGTAAATCACAAAAGTTCCGTAAGCAGGGATGTAGGAGATAAGGTCCTAGTGACAGACGGGGCCAGGGGACCGCCTCACTACATTAAACAAAGTCTCTCTCTCAGAAAAAAACTCTGGACACTCCCTAAGAATGTCTTTCGATGATTGTTCATTGGAGTCACAAAACTCGCAAGTCGGGTCATCCTTGCGAGGCCTAGCCGATGAAGATTGGCGTTAAAGGAGCCATGTCCCAAAAATGTCCCATGTTGGGCCCAAAAATTACTGGCGTATGTTATGACGGGTATGAAGATGCACATTTAGTACTGTCTCATCAAGGGGTAACGTACTCCTCAGTCCGCTCCCGCCAGACGGTTAAAACAACCTATAGAGTGTTTTCCCTTCTCAACAATTTGATTCGTGTAAGTCAACATACCCAGGTTGCCATCTAGTGTGACACCTAGGTATCGACCCGCGGTTTAATGGAGAAATTGATTACGCCAACAAGATTTGGCCTATTGAGGGAGCCCTTGACGATAACATCGAGACACTTGGAGCTGAGAAAGCTTAGGCGATTAGTTTTTCCCCAATCGCAGAGAGTATGTCTTTTGCTTTACTTTCAACTTGGGAGCGAGTGTCCTCGCCAACAAGTACCAGGATGTCGTCGGCGTAGCCAATGATTGCACAATTAGGCGGCAACGAAATCCTCAGTACATCATCAAAGAGGATATTTCATAATAGAGGGCCTAGGACCGATATTTGTGGGCAGCCCATAGTGATCGATGAGGTGATGACTGGACTACCAGCATCCATTATTATCATCCTGTCACTGCAGTAGCTACTAATGACAGTGTACAAGTTTTTATATTTGCAGTTGGATCGGCTTACAAATTATAGACTGATTGTAAGGCATCCTGGGTTGAGAGACTAGGACGAAACCCAAATTGGTGTTCCAATAATGACACATTGGCGCGTAGAAATGCTTCGAGACGTGAGGCGATGATTTTTTCAAAAAGCTTACCTAGCACCGGCAAAAGCGTAATGGGACGATTAGCTTTAGGATCAAAGGGCGGCTTGTCGCCGATCTTAGGGATTATAATCAGAGTCCCAGTTTTCCAGCACTTAGGAAAAGAGCCTTGTTTTAAGCAGGAGTTATGCTGCAGTGTATGCAGGGTGGCTCCTGTAATATGCCAAGTGCTTTATGATATTATAATTCAGACAGTCAAACCTGGGGCTTCTGGGCTGACTCGTTGAAGATGATTCTCTTATTTCGGCCATACTTATCTCAGGGCTGGCTGGAGTAGACGGAAGAATTTTGGCAATTCTTCTAAGCTCTCCGTCACTGGAGGAATCGTTTACCCAGGAGTCTTGAGGGATATATTATTTCGATAATGCAAGGTAACCGCGACTGAGTTGCTAAATTAGTAGTCGGATAAGTGTCCGACGAACACTATGAATTTAGGGTATTCTTTATAACACTGGCCAGGGGGTATGTGAGAAGGGAAGAGACCATTACCTCCGCATTAGTTTGGCGCGTTGGAATTAAATAATTTAATTCTATTATCCTTGAATAAATATTTATAAAGCAAATAATATAAATTTCAATCCAACTGAAATAATATTAATATTAACCAGAACCGTGGTTTGACTCTTTAGAGTCTCTTGAATCTAAATCGAATCTTTATATGTGCGCTTTGGAATCTTTCTGTTATGCCATTCATCTATCGTAGTCAAATAAACTAATACAATAAATAAGTAAATTCTTTAAGCAAATGAACACTCCTCGTCGAAGACATCATAGTATGCAATCAACGTCACATGTCGGGGCAGTTGGAGGAGGAGAGACCAAGACCGGGGGAGAATCTTTCAAATAATCTTTATAATACTCATCAGACATAACAGCGTTTGTTTTAAATAACAATTGTAACCCTAAATTATAGTATTCCTTAAGTGCATAGTGTTGCATTTCTACAACATAGGTTCATTTTAATTTTATGCAGCTATTACAAAAAATATAAATTATAAATAAATAAATAATGGTAGATTAATCTTTTTGCAGTATGTAAATGAATTTTTTTCGCTCTGTTACATATAGTAACAACAAAAACAAATTTAAAAACACCAAAAATGTCAACCGTCTACATCCGACGAAGGAATATTTCATATTAACTGTCAGATTGTAGGTGTAGAAATTGAAAGCTCATTAGTTTCAAACTTTGTTGTAGTACTACAATGCCACGCAGTAGAATTCATTTATTGACCGTGAAATGATTTATAGATGCTGCATTATAGGGAACACGTCAAATTGATTAATAAAGTCCCGCATTAAAAAAAATATTTTGAACGAAAATTAATACAGTTTAGATAATAAAAGTTGATACCTGTGATACTTCATATTTTTTAAGGTTAAAAACTTGGCCAGAGCTGGCTACGGCTATTTGGTGATAGACTTGATAAGATGCATTTGTTCGATCGTTACAATCTCCCGTCAGCACAAACACCACCTAAATCATTAAACATTAATAAAAATTTTACAATCGAATTTAAAATTGATTTAAGTCATACTTGGCTCTTTTTCCTTTGCACCAATTGTAAAATGGATCCGACCAATGCATGATCCTTGGCCGATGCATCCGTAAATACGTAGACATAAGAGTACGGCAAACTTGCGTTGATAGCCCAAGTGATGGCGGACAAAGACATTTCGGGACAGTCTCCTCCTCCGTATACACTAATATGTTCCAAAGATTCTAACAACTCGGTAGAATTGGTCGTTACCATCACCGGTCCAACGTCTAAAATACATTAGGCGTATGAGAATATGATTTAGTTCATCGCAATGCGTATTATTATCAAATACCTGGATCACGGTATGGAACTAGAACGTAATTGTATATAGGTGCCACCGGTCTATTGGTCATCGCTTCTACGATTAACGCGGCACCTTTCCTCAATTCGACTAAATCGTTCAACATCGATCCTGTCGCATCGAATACAAACACCAAACTGGATTGCCGGGCCTTAATATTATCCTTAGTATCATTCTCTTTGAAAATATTTGATTTAGCATTCGATACCAATTCGTCGGATACATTTTTTATAGTATCCTTAATATTGCTGAGTTTTATGTTTTTTATTTCCTGCACAGGAGCGGTTTTGGCGCTGTGACTTCTTTTTACAACGTTCAACTTATCTGAAATAATAAACGATATTTTAATAATAATGTCATGACAAAATACCACGAATCAGAATAAAATACCGTTAAATAGTGGATTTTCTGTTGTTATTTTTTCTGTAATCTCATTTGCGACTGTATGATCAATGTCATCGTGAACATTCTCAACGTCACCTCTCACACAAATCAATAATAATAATATGCTCATAGACTTAAACAACACGCAAGTTAAGCTTCTCTTCATTTTAAATATGTTTTCGGTCACAATGAAACGTTTATATATTTAGTTTAAATAAATTTTCACATTTTATCGCACTCAATCGTTCAAAATTTTCATTGCGTTTATTGAAAAACTTCGCTGTTACACGTTATATGTCCGACACTGAATTAAAAACAGTGATTTGATCAGCGCTCGTATCAAATGATATAATTAATAATGACCCCGGGTCAAATACTATCGCGTAAACAGTGAGTAATATATTTTACATTAAATTTCTTTTCACGTTCCACATTTTAATATATGCATATTAAACTATAGCAATTATTAGCAACGTTTTAACCATTTTTCATTAGTGTAATGGCCAAAAATTCATGCTTTTCAGAGTCAAAGTATTTACCGAGTATTCAAGATGATAATCTGATGATGCGAGATCAGGGAAATACGGAAGGTTTGGCAAAACATCATAGCTACGGTAACATCTGCACCAAACTACTCTGCATTATGGCTTCTCACCTTTTTTTTTAAATAAAAACAATTGAATCGTCAATAATTTATGTTCTGATTCTTAGTTAAAGAAATGAAAATATAGCGATACATCACGAACAGTACTATCGGATAATCCCCGAATACAACAGATGATTAGTTTTGCAGATCATATAGCAATTAACATCATTTTAAAAATAATTAAACTATATCATATCAATTTTAATTGCGTTTTTGCAGCAAACGACGAGGAAACGAATATCAATAATATTTATTTTTCGAATGTTGAAGATAACTAAAAGATATCAACAAAAAGTTTAAAGGTTAATTTAATGTAGATACTCAGAGATTGGCCGAGAATATAATAATAAAACTTGACCCTGTTAAAATATATATATAATATTTTTTATAAAATTATTTGTTCATTAATGTATTTTACATTTAGATTATACAACCGTCATGTTTTCTTGTGCGTGATAAATATTATGCATTTTTATGAAATAAAACTATATAATGTATATCGGATTGACGCACTTAACATATAATAGAGCACGAAACTGTTATTGTACACATTTATAAAATGGCGCGATTCATTTGTTTTCTGACAGACAGTGTTGCCAACACAATATAAATTATTTGCAATCTTGGATTTACTTTGGATGGCGCTTTTCTCCTTCAACTTTTAATTTTATCATTACAGAAATGGAATCTTAGAAAATATGATGATGGTACATTATATACACTGATATACTGTGGTGTTTCCAATTAAAATGTATAACATATTATAGTCAGTGCTGATAATAACACTGCAAGAACTCGCTCATCTTAAATTCATTTCATTTTTCTTTATTTATTTTAGTAAAACGCAATCAGTGCTTCTCATAAGAGTATATTTTTTCTTTCTTTTCGTTTTTCAAAGGGGAAAAGGGGAAGTGGAAAAGAGGGGATGGGAAACTTTAATAATTTAATGATAAAACTTGTTAACCTAGCCGTGCCAATGGGGTATATTTGGGACTAATGAATTCAATCAATATATTTTTTTTAAAATGGATTATTCTATGAAAAAAATATTTATTCATGACATGGTTGGTATTTAGGATTTCTTAACTAATCGATATGACGCGTACATGATACGCGGACTGAGTATCACAGCACGTGCCACTAATACGTTTCACTCGCATTTGGCACATCGCGCCCGTGCCCACAGAAGGGAATATTGTTGTTTTTATTTTTTTTCGCAATTGCGGACAATGATTATTTATAATATTCATTCTTTAGACTTTTTTAGACTAATATAAAAAAAATATGACATGAAGGATTTATGTTAAGAGTTATTAGAGAAAAATAAAAAAATTGGGGTCCCCAATAGGCACGACTGGGTTAATTTTTATGATTTTAAAAATAAAGTCCTTATGGATAGATTCGTACAGCTTTCGACCAGCGGTTACTAAGTAAAAATTTAACATGAGAGGATCCATAAATTATTTAATTTTTCATTGCGCTTATGCACATATATTTTTTAATACTGGCAAGTATTTAGATTTGTCACTCGTAGCTGTCATCTGTCACGTGGATCACTCGCCAGCAAACTATATGAATAAATATGCCGATTGTTTCGCCATATTCCGCGTTTGACATTAATATATCATCTGATAAATATGTAAGCTACTATAATGATAAATATAAAATACCATTTATTATAAAAAACATGTTTATTGTCATTTTCATTCATATATTTCTTGCAATACAGAGTTATTGCACCATGTTTCTAACATTCAGATTAATCAAAGTCTACCCTGTGAATGTTATATCTATATTTTACCAATTAATTCTACTTATTAATTCTACTAGCGAGAATTATTTAATATCGATCATTCACTTTTATCTATAGCTTTAGTTTTTTAAATTGTCGTATAAAATAATCTTTTATATACATTTAATAGGACATAACATCTGACATTATCGATAATAAAAGAACATTATTACCACCGAAAATTGACGGTCTATTCTGGTTGCCAATTGATTCGGCGCGGGTACTCACTAGTGGAGATGACGTCCATAAAGTTATAGAAATAACTTTAAATAATCAGGTATTTATAAATAAATATATAAATAATAAAATCTATATTTGTAAATATTAAAATATTTTTAGTCGTCGTCGTTTGATTATCAAGCCGGAGATACAATTGGGATATTACCAGAGAACGATATAGCAGAAGTAAATTTGTTATTACAGCGTATTAATGCAACTTTATACTCCGATTGCAAATATACATTGGTACACAACGTCGAAGATAATATTAAAATTCCATCTCATTTACCGACCACCGGGACGTTAAAATATGTATTCCAACATTTCATCGATATTAGACGTGTCTTAAGTAAAGTGAGTGTATTTTCTATGAATATGTTGTTTAAATCAAATGCACATTAAATAATATTTATTTATAAATTTATCCAGCGTGCTATATTAGCTCTTTGTCCCTATACCAACGATCCGATTGAAAAACGGGAATTGGAAAATATCTGCAATCAAAAAGGATTATATTCGGAGCGTATTTTAAATCAAAATTTGAATATATCGGATATCTTAAAATTATATCCGTCATGCCAGCCACCGGTAGTTCTACTCTTACAACAACTACCACAACTTATGCCTAGACCGTATACCATCTGCAATAGCCCGAAACTCTCGACAAATATAATGAAAATATGCTTTTCTGTTTTTCAACATGACAGCGGAAGACGCGGTTTAACTACAGGATTGTTGGATAAACTATCGAATGAAATAAATAGGGTAAAGCATTCCAATTCTACTGGTCTAATTATGGAGAGCGTCGATAAATTATGCAAGGATCTTGAACGTATACAATTTAATAAATCAGAAAAAAGTAATATCGGCGTTCCTGCATTTTTTAAACCGTCTATTTTTCGTTTACCAATTGATCATAGCACGCCATTGATAATGATTTGCAATGGGACGGGTATTGCACCATTTGTGGGATTCTTAGAAGAGAGACAATACATAAAAAAAGATAATGTGCATGTAAACTTTGGTTTATCGAGATTATATTTTGGATGCAGATATACGGATAGAGATTTTTTGTACAAAGATAAGCTAAATGAATTTATAAACGATGGAACATTGACTGAATTGATAATGGCATACTCTAGGCATAAAGATCGTCAATATGTTCAGGTAAGTTATTATTATTTAAATGGCCCCTGACCCGTAATAAGTTCCTGTCACCTGTAGGACATTACGCCATCTCTGCTGGTACCGGGCCTCGTCCATCTATCGCCCAAACCCCAACAGAGACGCGTCCATCTCAACCCTGTATTTCCAATGTAGTCTCGGTCTCCTAACGGGGAAAATTCCCCCAGGTCTAGAGTTCATAACAGTATAGACCAGCCTATCGCTACCCATTCGAGCTACATGCCATGCCGAACCTAGGCATTACGTGCGAACGTATACCTATTAGATCACATGCTTCTATATCCGGGACAAGTGTCGTCCGGATGCGGTCCGAAGATCCGTTTTAAGACTTTCCTCTCGAACGCATCAGGACGTTGCATGTCCCGACTTACCAGAGACCATGACTCGCTCGTTTACCATTGGGCGAATGATAGTTTTATAAATTTTCAGTTTATTTTGCCTCGAGAGCAACTCATTTTTTCCCCAGTAATTTAAGATAGCATAATGGCACCGATTCGCTTTTTTTATACGGGCAAAGATTTCTGTACTTTCAGAATTATCCTCGGTGATTAATTAGCCCAGGTACTTAAATGATTTAACCCATTCAATAGACCCGGACCCCCTATCAACTGAGGTCCCTTCTCTCCCCGATCACAATACCATAATATATTTGGTCTTGGACCAATTAACATCCAGACCCAGATTGGAAGTCGCTGCCGTAAAAGCATCGAACGACTCGACAACCTCATTCTTACTGCAACGGACAATATCAACATCGTCAGCGTATGCCAGCAGTACTGTATCCTTCCAAGGATCGGTGTGCTAAAGCCAAACTAAATAATATTGGGAATATAGCATCCTTTCCCGGAAACTGTGAACGGCTGCGCCAAGGCCCCAACCTAAATTGCCCAACTAATTATTTATATTAGAGGTATTACCCAAAAGTAATGTCGTTTTTTCGATGCCCCATCGTTAAAATAGTCTCCTTCAGTATGTTAGGCAGTAAGGACGTGTTATAAGTTTCTCTTGTGTAGCGGCTACCTGCTCGTGGCCTTTAGACACAAAAACGGTTTCTTTATCCCTCTGACGACAATGGGAGGAAGCGTGTCATTCGAACAACATCTCGCGGGCTATGCTTTCAATATCATTTTGAAAAGCGAGAAGGCTACAGAAGGATATTTACCAAGATTCACGGTGACATATTGGATGTCGCAGGAAATGCATAGCGATGGTTCAAAAAATTTAAATCTGGTGGTTTGTGTTTGGAAAAGCGAGCCGCCGAAGTGGGCGACCGTCAAAGGCGGATGAAAGCAACCGAAATTCTGCAATCCGAGAAGGCGACGTGCTGACCATTGAAAAATTATCGGAAAAGGTCGATTTACATTCTGGTCAGTACTCAGAGGAGATCCTAAAGAAGTAGGAAAAGGTTCAAAAGAAAGGTGTTCTGGTCCACCGCATTCCGCGTAGCGACCTCGCTTATTTGCGAAATTGGCGTGTGAAAAAATTCAGGATCTTGGATGGGTCACCCTGTTGCATCCTTCATACTGCGTCGGATCTCCCAGCGCCATCTGATTTTTACTTATTTCGTTCTATGGAACATATTTCTAAGAGATCAAAATTTCAATTTCCTTTAGAAGAGTGGAATGCAGCCATTCAGACTATTTTCACGAGTCAAAACCCGCAGAGTTTTACAAGAAGGGCATGGATGGTTTGAAAGAAAGGTGGCAGAAGGTTATAGCTAATATGGGGAATTATTTTGTATAAAAAAAGTTAAATAAAGCATAAGAAAAATTGTTTTGAATTTAATTGAAAAAAAACGACATTACTTATGGGTACCCCTAATATATTATGATATTTAACATAATGAATTTATGGTTATATTTGCAGGATAAATTATCATCGGACACTGAAGCTATATCGAATCTCATAGGTGAATCGGCTGTCATATATGTTTGCGGAAGTAATAAAATGGCGAAACAAGTAGAATTGTATTTTATCAATTTATTAAAAGATGCGAATAATATTCCGGAATCAGACGCAAAAGCGTTAGTCAAGAATATGAAATTAAATGGAAAATATATTCAAGATATATGGTTATAATATTTTTAAGCTCAACGGTACTGAAAAGAGATAACATGTTCCATCCACACAGAATGAAGGCCGCAAGTCAAGGTACTTGCAAACCATCGTAAACACAAAAGTAGTTTACGTTTAGGCTTGAACAACAAGGAACATCAATAAAATATATAAGCGTAAAGAGTATATAGAAGAACTCTTCAACTCACGGAATAGAATGTGCCTCTACCACAAAAGAAGAAGGTGAAAGAGCAATCATGAAATCCAATGAAATATATGTATATCGTACGCATTATACACTTTCGACATTGCGGGACCTTGAGCTTCCTTCCAAACTTAAACTAGAAATGTCCCAGCGGACCTATACTCTGATGATTGCTAGCTACTTTAGCAAAATAAAGCCCCTGTTCAACACTGGATACAAGCTAGTCTGTTTGCTGATTGAATGTCATGGCATCCTGTTTGACGATGTTTCGTTCATTAACGTTCTGGAGGGTTGCTCGATTATAGGCTACTCCGACGACATCCTGGTGCTGGTCGGAGGTAACATGCGCGAAAGGATCGAAGTTCCTTCCAAGTCTTAAACGTATTGGATCCTGGGGCGCCATGAACAAACTAGATTCACCAGCGACAAAAGCACAGGTGTCCTTATCAAGAGTTTGCTCCGAAGATCTCCGTGCGTCAGCTTTCCGGAGGAGCCAAATAATAAAATTGCGCCTAATGTTGAAAGACCCTAGTCCAAGCATGAACTACGGTGTTTCACCAGAAAAACCAGATTTTTGTGAACCTCACTAACTATGGAGCAAGCTTCTGGGCCCAAAACCATTGTCTGGTCAGAGATTCGCATTTTGAATAAAATTCTCTTGCGGAAACGGACCATGGCTGAAGCCCCCGAAACATGGCAACGGAGATGGGACACAGAAACATCCGTAGTAACAATAGTCAAAAAAGCCCCGAGGCCAGCCGTTACACTGACTTGGTTGCTAGTCGCTCTGCCTATAGGGCGTTCTATGTTTTCTTGGGCCGTGTCAGAGCGAGAGCAAACACGATATATCCTACACCATTGTCTACTTAGGGGGATGTCACTTCAAATAATTATCGTTATACCTGGATTGCTTGTCAAGGTAGGCCAGATAAAGTAACAAATGTTAATATAGTGTCGTGGATGAACAAAGACCAAGAGATTATAAAAAGCATCAAAATATGAAAACTCGCTTACTTTGGTTGTACAATGCAACATCCCGAATGATCAATCTTTGCAACCCATTCTTCAGTGTGAGATTGAAGGAAGACGAGTATCCCGAAGACCTACCTGAAAAGCTACGGCATCGGTTTGGAGGCGATGCCATCTCATTGTTCAGGGCAGCAATAGACAGAGCAAAGATCTTGATCACCAACGTCATGCTACGAAAAGATAGTATATAAATATTTATTTATTTATATAGGACAAATTTTACATGATTGAATTAATAAAATATTTACTTTTTTATTATTGGATTTAAGATTGTTTTTTTATAAAACTCTACCTACAGCCCCTACAGACCTTCCATTGCGCATTTGATATTCCATCATTTTCTCGCTCTCATCAATATTTGATCATCACTAATTTTGATACATTTTGACACAGCTGTCGCTTGATTCCAGGTATGGTCCCTTGGGCACACTAAACTTATTTGGTTTTTCTATAATTGATAGTCAGTCACATCCTTTCCTTCTCTTCCTCCAATTTTCAATCAAAGCTGTTTGTGATTGCACACATATTACAATAACGATTTAGTTTCCTTGCGGTGGCTTCTAAAGTGAGGTTGAAAGGAGAGAAAGAAGTATGTCTCCTTGTCTGACACTTACATCTAATCTGAAGCTCTAGGATGTTTCTCTTTGTATCGTTATTCGTAAGATCCTATCTAAGTCTATTCTCCTTTTCGTCAGTTTCATTTTAAACTGGAGATTCTGTGTTTTGGAGGTGATTGTGTTTGTTCCTGATGGGGGGGAAAAGGAGGGGAATTCTTGCTTCTGATGGGAGGCATCTTTCTTCAATTGTGAACATACTTCAAGAATATTTCTAGTTTGATGAACCAAGATATGTTTTTGGCAAATTTCCGTTTTTTGATATGATTTTTGCAGTAATAAGAAGGCCTTCATTCTAAAGTCAGAACGACCATTAATTTAATAATGTGATATAAACGAATCCGTTCAGCAAGCCTAAGATAATTTATAATTGCCTATTTTTATTTTATTCTCCAACCCCAACATTCAGTCTTGCATTGTTTGGATATTTTACAAGAAGTCATTGAACAGAATGGCATCGTTTATTGGAAATTTATTTTAAAATAATGACAAATAATAACAGTTAAACAGTTTTATCCGTCGCCAATTATTCACGAAAAGCATATAGCAATTTAAAATGCTAATATATTAATTAATAATAAAAATATAACTTCAATGTAGTATAATAATGTTGATGCAACGTGTTGTTACACTGGGAATTCCTCCAACAGAAGAGCACGCACGAGCCCACCTTCTTCACCTTTACGCAACCATGTAACTACAAACTGATCCACTGTGTCGGTCGACCTGGGTGGTGTGATTGCCAGCGGGTAGCGGCCATGGTAGGCGAAGCATACTCTGACGTCATACTCCTGCAACGTGACAAGCCGACGTTATTTGTAGCTTTAGACACACGAACGCAAACACATTATTCAATTACAGTAAAATCATGCCTAGAAAATCTAAAACTAGATTATATTAAATTCATCAGTGTGTGTCCTGACAGTGCGCCGTCAATGAGATGTAATGCTGTTGATACTGAGAAACAGGATGTTTGGTGCGGTCAGACTGGCTCCTGGCCCCATCGGGCACCAGGATCTAGTCGCAAACGGCCCTGCTTTCAGGGCCTTCAGGGTCTTTGCCGGCCAAGTCGGAGCGAGAATCGCCTCCATTGACCCTATCCCATAGCCTGCTTTGGTGAGGTTTAGAATAAAGAGTGTCGGTTTACCATTAGTAACGTTTTATCGCTATAATGGCTCCTCAAAGGTAGGCTGAGCAATTAGCCTTACAGTAGGAAGAGCCGTTAAAAAAAAAACCTCTGCTCCACAATTCCTATACCATCTCGGTCGAGGCTCGCTCCGCCTTCGCCGTGCCGTTCTGCAACTTTATGTATATAAGTATGTATATGTGATGAAAAGTGTTCTGTGCATCGCAGGCGTGGTTGATATCAGTTTATCCCCCCACTCGCCTACCCTCCTTCGCTTGGCGGCACCATATCCTTCATAGCCACGGGCAAACCAGCGACCAGATAAGTCAATCCAAACAATTACCCACAATAAACGGTTTTATTCATGCCCCAATTTATATCCCAAAATAACTTGTATCATGTTAATTACTTTACATATTTTGATCGCCTTCAAATCGATTGAAGACAAAGCGATAGCCACCAAGATTTTATCAGAAATGAAACACAACTATCTACCATACCATTAAAATTGATGGTCAGCATCTCATTACATTTTTATGGCTGCGAGTCAAACATAGCCTGCATAGAGTTGTTAGAAATTTAATTGAACTTTGATAAATACCCAACAAAACAGTGCAAAATATGTACATGTTGAATTTGTACATATCCTTGTGTGCATAAATGAAATCTAGTCTCTTAGCAGTTCTCACCCACAGAGCCAGTATACCCTGGAAAGGGAAAACCCTAATCGGTTGACAATAGGTGGTCTAGTCTCTCGATACTCACCTTCTTTTCTGAGAACCCTCTCTGAGAGTCTTTCCATGTTGAAATAGTTGCTATTAGCGACAGGGCTAATAATCACTTCGACCCGGCTACTGAGGACTTCGTTCTGGGCAGATGTGCATATGTATGCCTGTGTATATCTATACCTAGGTGTGTGTGTGGTAACATACTTGTCACTCATTGACTCGTTATAAGCAGATAGCGGCTTTAGAGAAGAGAACAAACAAATGCCAGGACCAACCCCTCCTACTTGCCTGAATAGTCAGTAGGGTAAAATCCCATACCAACAATGGTAGAAAATACACATCCAATGCCAGCAATGGCCAAGAGAGGGACACCCATTACAAAACCGCATGCCAAGACAACCGGGTCCCAGCGGTATGGACACGAAAGGGGAGCCCTCACGTCACGTGTGAGACTCAGGTTCCTTTGGCCCCGACTACCATACGAGAGTTTGGTAAGGCCCATGCCCTCAGCGAGTGAGAGCCTTGTGGCTGGCAAATGATGATGATTATGTGTGTGTGTATGTATATATTTATATGTTGCTACTGAATTGTTATTTTCCAATCAACGGGGTTTACCTGTAAAGGAACAAATATTTAATATAAAAATATTTTTAGACGCTTTTTAGAAATTTTAAATATATAACCTGGTTTCTTAATATATTGATTGGCGTATCCAGTAATATATCCCACTGGCTGTTAAAAGGAACCTGACGATATCTAACGCACTCGCGAGATACAGGTTCACATTCAAATTTTACAATTATTTGCACTATTTCCGAGTACATTTGGTTCTCGGCATTCTCCAGCACCTGTGTCGGCAGCTAGAAAAAGAAATGAGAAATCCGTTAATGCAAAAAACGTCTTCGAGATTTGAACAAAAAAAATTCTACATTTCAATTTTAGACAAAATTAATTTCACAATTCAAAATTGCCTTAGTTATATCTAAAATAAAATTAAATACGAATTTACTCTTCGTCTTTAACGAATTTAATTTTCCACAGCATATACATATTTATAAATTGTTCATATTTAATAAAAATGTGATTTTTCGCTGCAACCCTCGATACAGCCACAGTCCCGGCATAATGCATATGTCGCATTGCATCTCATTTGTGAGTTACCGGCGATCTAGTGGTTAACAGCTTTTGGGAGAATAATATGTAAAGCAATAGAACTAAGACACAATTAAATAAAAATAGGAAATTATAAACAGTTCAAACATATATGGGTACAGGGCCGGCTCGTCCTTAGCGGCAACGATTATTTCCCGCGCTCTAATTAAAATTTAAGCCCTCTAGCGGGATCTAGTGGCATCATCGATGATCACTAGCGCCACAATGTCAAGGCGTCCCACAGGCGGCCAACCCCTGTCTCTCTGCCCCCGTCGGTCGTAACGTTAAGACGTTCCCGCATTTCTCCGGTAAAATGTAGCCGCCATTGACCGCATGTTACATCCGGCCGGATGATGATATTGTTATAAAATCAATCGTCATATTTCGTGTTCATATGCATCTTCGAACTGACGACATCTGACTCATTACTTCAATAAACAAAACGTGTTTCAATTCAACACCGATCTTCGAAGCGATCGTCAACTACCGGACAGTCGAACGTTTCGACGCCATTGGTTGGATGCCCATTTTAATAATCGGTGACAATTCTCGCGTCGTAACAATTGGAGGCAGCGACGGGTTACCTTTTCTGATATCAGTACTATCGTCGCGCATCTCCTTAACATTTTGGTGGCAGTGGTGGATAACATTTTTTTGGTACTACCATCGCGACCCCTTAACAGGTAAATAAAAAATATTTTTGTTTAATTTTGCAATAAAAATTTTAATAATTCTTATTATTTTCTTGGTTGGACCTCACTATAAAAATATAATTATTATTTTTTTTTGAAAAAAAGGGAAGGGGGCACTTCAACCTCATTGTCCCCCACCTATTTTTAAAGTCACGAGCCCACAAGTATATTTTAGTATAATCTTTCAGTTCTTTTTGGACTCACTCTTGATATTTAATTGATAGTATAAAATAAATAAATGAACACGAGTGAGAGCCGGCCAAATAAACTGTGCCACAAAAAGCAGATCTTACCTGCAGCCCCACGAGCGCAACATCCTCGTTCACTTTGAAAGACAAGGTAATATACTGCATAGGACAAATCTTCTCTTCGTTAAAGGTCCTCTTGCATCGTAACACCGACTGAAATAAGAGACACACACTATCAATCACAACAATACGACTATACTAGCAAACTATATTTTTCTTTTATCATATAGAATATAGAAAAATTAGCGATAGATTAATTTTATATTGTTTAACCTAGCCGTGCCGATGGGGTCTATTTGGGACCCCAAGTTTTTGATTTTCTTGAATAACTCTTTTAATATAAATTCTACATCACAAACTTTTTGCATTTGTTTAAAAACGTCAAAGGATATATAAATAAATAATCATTGACATTTATTATCATTGACATTGCGATGCAATGCTCTCACGCGCATATGCAAGGTGAGAGCGAGAAAAATATCGTGCTGTGCAAGTGGAGAAACCCACATGGGCCGAGCAGGGAGCGGGCCTCAGTCGCGGCATTAATTAGTAGAAAAATTCAAAATTAGATCGATATTTTGGATTTTTCTACTGATATATATCATGAATATAACTATTTTTATTCATAGAATAATCTATTTTTTTAAAACGTCAAGAATTGTCGAAGAATCTATCAATTCATGACTTGAAATTATTGGGGTCTATTTTCATACAAAATAGACCCCATAAGCCAGCGGCGTTGGTTTCGAGCCGTCATCACGGATCGGTTAAAAATTATTCACGTTTTTATATATAACTTCATTTACAAAAACGTACCATGCTATAAATTTTCCCATTTAGGATTGCTTGTTGTTTTTTAAATGCAGCTACGACTTCCTTCAACTTATCAATTTCTGTAAATATACAATCATATTTCAATTGTAAAATTTGTAGTGCACATATACAGCACGAATCAATTGGAAAAATATTGTTTTTATAATCGAGTATAATTTCAATTTATAAAATAATATTGAATAATAATCAATAATATTAGGTGGACCAAAAAATAATCAATTCTTTTTACTGGCGAAAAATATTTATTTAACAAAATTATTTCCATTATTTTTTAACACTTTTTGCTAGCATAAAGGCAGTTGTTTGATTCCCTTTATAAAAAAAAGTCCTTCGATTTTTCATTGAAAAACCTTTCCAAGTGCGTTTTCACTTCTCCAAATTATTTTTTTTTACCTCTTAATGTATGCTCTAAAGATCTAAAAAGGTGGTAATCCGACGGCATGAGATATATATACGGCCGGTGAATAGGGTGGATGAGTTAAAGGTTCCAATCCAAACTCCCTTATTTTTTCTTGTGTTGTTTTTGCAGCGTTAGGTCTTGCGTTATCGTATTGAAGTATCCTTTTTTTTGTTATTGACCAAAACAGATCGTTTTTAATGAGCTCTTGTTTCATTCGCTCAAGTTGTTCACGATACATTGCCACTGTAACGGGCTGGCCGATATAGTGTATAATTCCAGAAAAATCCCACCATACACAAAGAAGAACCTTCTTTATTGTAAGTGATGGTCGAGGGGTCGGAACAGATACTTCTCCAGAAAAAATCCATTGTTTTTCTAGTACAGGATTATTGTACAGCACCCACTTCTCATCCCCAGTTACAAAAGTCAACTCCACCACAAAAACGGATCGGCTCCATACCATGACAAAAGAGATGCACAGATGATAAGCCGTTGATCAATTCATGAGGTATCCAAATGCCTTGCCTTTACAATATTCCTATGCGACGAAGATGATCCTGAACTGTAGACCATGGACAGCCAATCTTCAAGATAATTCCTCATTTGTTTGACGAGGATCTGAATCCACCATATCGTCTTCGGGATATCATCATCTAGTCGTCCTTTTCGTGCAACATCTTTGAGATTCATATTTCCATTTTTAAACCACCGATGACACTTGTTTAGTCCTTGATAGAACAAAAATAGCATAGAAAGTGTGCTTCTTATATTCTTGGCCTTGACATCTTACTCTCTTGGTAGAAATAAAATTTACATCCATAGCTTTAACGTAATAACAAAACGTACGTCTTTGCGGGACCGTGTCACAACAAAAACTAGCTGTGAATGAGCTCATCGTAGAGATTTTGATTACTTTTCGGTCCCCCTAATAGTTAAATTAAAAGAAGTAGAAGTGTAATTTAAATCATTTTACAACAATTATCATACTTTAGTGAAAAAAAACCTAAAAACTTTATATTATTTATCGTATTGTATTTTTTCAAGATACATCGCAATTAGATTCTAGCGTCCATATATTCCTTTCATACAATGTTATTAATAATATATATATAAGTTGGAAATCTTACCTGCGTCTTTATTTTTACACGTTGCAATCAATTTCAAATTTTCTACAATTTCAAGAATAGGATTATAATAAGTAAATATCATGATTTTCTTTAAATTAAATATTTGTTTTAATTAATTTAATAATATATGAACAACTTACCAGTTTTGATTGAATCATTTTTGGACTTCTCAGCGTGCAGTTCTGTTACGAAATTTGTTTTAATTTTCTGTTATATAATATATAATTTGTGTTTATTAATCCCATATAATATGAGTAACTTACCGGTTACAAGTGAATTAAAATTTTTATCGATGTCTTCTAAATTAGTATCAATGTGTTCTAAACAAGTATCGAAGTCTTTTAATTGATCTTCATCTTAAATTTGGGTAATATGATTTTATTAATCTACAATTATTACTATTTGTTTTAATAAATCCTATATAATATGGATAACATACCATTCATAGGGGAATCATCGTTCGTGGCCATGGCGCTCCGTTCTGTTACAGATTAAAATTTAGTATTAGACGTGATAATCTCTAGCTTTAAAAATATGTATGCATGGATGAGATACTAGATTTAATTTTTTGTGCAGATCAATTTGTTACGATACACATAACTAGAGATAGAGAATCCAGTTTTGTCATCCTTAGGAAGAATCCAATTCTGTCAAACTCTGGAGAAATTAAGTCCTACCAACGTCAGGGGTAATCCAGTTCTGCCAACCTTAGGAGAAATTTAATTTTAGCACCTTAGGAGGAATCCAACCCTGCCAACCTCAGGAGGAATCCAGTTATGCCAACCTTAGGATAATTCAGTCCTATAAATCTCAGAGAACCAGTTCTGTCAAATTTAGGAGAAATCCAGCCAATCTTAGGAAGAATTCAATTCTGCCAACCTCAAGAGTAATCCAGTTCTGACAACTTTTAGGAGTGCCTTATGTAAAGCGGCGACACTTACTTGTCGATATCCTGATACAATTTGAGACATAAATGTGATATTTTTTTAAATAATTTCTGCTACAATTTTATTCATGACCACTCTTGCCTTAATGCTCGACCACACTATACTACACCCTAAAATGTGCATTCTAGGCACGATTTTATTTTTAGTTCAATAAACATTTTTTTTTAAATACTCTTGATTCGGTATTTGAATAATAATATTTTAACAACAAAATATAATTATCTGATATGTGGTGTATATCGTATTCCGTTGCGTGAATTATTTAAATGTGAATAGTTCATTTGTTTACATCGTCACTCTTGATTTGTCATCGGTACATCCGCAAAAAGAATACTAGCACAATTAAATCGTCATATTAAACATCAACGAAAATATTTTATATATATAACCATTTGTAATTAAACATAATTTTCGATTCGTAGCAATCATATTGTAACCTCTTCTGGTAATCGGGAGCTTTAAACGAGGGCTTAATACACTTACCGCTTAATCCGTCAAAGTTCTGAGCGATGACGTCTTATTCCGTCAAGTGCGGCAAATACACTCTGCACTCTGGCAACACTCAGCCAGTATCAGAATTTTCTTAGTCTGGAAGGCCTTAAAAAGAGGAGGTATGGAGTGGTTTTGGTTATAACTAGAAGTTGGTATTTGAGTTTGTTTCTTGAAAGTTGTAATTAGAGGAGTTTTTGATTTTGAAATTTGGGTTTAAAAGGAAAGGCGAGCACTATTCGTTGTCTATGGTGTAAATGTGGCAACATCCATTCTGTCAACCGCTTGCTGTCAGTGAAAGTCTCTGATCGCAAGGATGCCGAAGAAAAAGACGGGACAGCGCAAAAAAGCGGAGAAGCAAAGGCTGCGGCAGAAGGACATCCGAGGCGCCGTCAGACCCCTGGCCGAGCAGCCATGCAACGCAGCCATGGACTGCGACAGATGTCATCGGTACATAACCTCGTCATATTCTTTTACCGGCTCTCTATTCCATTATACTCACTCTGGTATCGTATAATTTGTAGGAAGCAGAAAACTCGCGCATTTTGCTACTTCTGTCAAACTATTCAACGTTTGCCTATGTGCGCTCAATGCGGCAAAGTAAAATGCATGCTCAAAACCGGCGATTGTGTCGTTAAACACGTAGGAGTGTTCACAACAGGTCTTGGAATGGTGGTATGTTTTCATGAATTTAAAATCGATTAAACATGATAATACATGAATCATACACGAATCTGAATTTCAGGGGGCCATTTGTGATTTCTGCGAAGCATGGGTGTGTCACGGTCGTAAATGCCTCACATCTCATGCTTGTTCGTGTCCATTGACAGATGCCGTATGCATCGAATGTGAAAGAGGTAACAGTTTATCCGTTGAATTGTTTATATAAATTTTCACAAATCATTACTTTAATTAATGTTGAAATTTTCTGAACAGGTGTCTGGGATCACGGAGGTCGTGTGTTTAAATGTTCATTCTGTGACGGATTCTTATGTGAAGACGATCAGTTTGAACATCAAGCATCGTGTCAAGTATTAGACTCGGAAGATTACAAATGTAAGGAATTTGTAATAATAATTATCTTATTACTTTATAATACTTGCAATTTACTTAATTTTAGGCCAATCGTGTAATCGTCTCGGTCAATATTCATGCTTGAGATGTAAAACGTGTTATTGTGACGATCATGTTAAACGAAAAGGATTTAAATATGATAAAAATAAGCCAATACCGTGTCCAAAATGCAATTATGAGACATCTCAAACGAAGGATCTCAGCATGTCGAGTAAGATTTTTAATGATATTTATTTAATTTATATATTATTTTTATTTTATTGACGTATATTTTTAATATAGCTCGTAGTCATAAGTTCGGCCGTCAAGGGCTGACTACTGCTGATGATGATGATGGAGAAGAATGTCAAGGTTATGGATATTATTCGGGAACATCCAACGATTACGGAACACAGCGTAAGTATCTAATAAATTTTATATGGAGTATATAAGTGAATTTGATTTAAATATGTTTTTTTTTAGCCATTGAATGCTATGGCTATGCCGGACATGCTGGTGATACTAGCTCTTCCGGAGAAGAAGAAGACGATGACGAAGACGGGTCCGGTTCTGAATATTCTGACGATGACGAGTCCGATGAATCTAAATCTGAAAATCTCGATGATAAAGAAGGAAAGGATGATAAAGATGATAAGGAAAAGAACAAAAACGAAGGTTCCGTAGAAAAGGGAAAATAAGAATTTAATTTACATTTCAATATATGTGATATAATTTTGTTCAATTATGTTTTCATTCATATATTTTTCAAATTAATAAAAATCACAATTTTAACATATTATTTTCATTAAAATTTTGTTGCTTTTTATTTTTTTATAAAATTTTACAGCTGAATGGCACAATATTTTATTTTAACAAGTGTGTATTTTAATATTTCAATTAAATATCACAATATCTAGATCGGCTAGAGCAGTGTTTATCAACCTTATTGTATGCTATATCCCGCTTCAACTCTCCAAAAACTTCCATTCTTCCTATAAAAATTGATGGCTACTTCAAATAAAAAATGCACTAATTGTGCTGGTGTTGCCATTTTTTTCTTTGAAATTCAGGGTTGCAATATCAAAAAAATTATTTCATCATATCCAATATTTTGAACAACAAAAAATGAATTGATCATTGCCTCTTGCGCCCGATGTATAGAAACACTGGATTAGAGTTCTAACTTTCTTCACGTGGAATATTTTGTTTTCGAGTAAAAAATATTCACGATGCGAAATATAAGTAAAAATAAAAACGAGTTGGACTGCGCCATGATCCATCGATCCCTGCTTACTAAAAAAATCCATACTCATGTATCAGGGCGTGGTCTTGCGTCCCACTCAATTATTGACTAAATATATAAAATAAACGTATGAAAATAGACCTTAAACATTTTGAGTCAAGAATTGACCTATACCTTGACATTTGTTTTAAAAATGTTTTTTTCTGAAAATAAAAGTGTTATTCATGATATGCTTCTTAATTTGGTCGGTATTTTGGAATTTTTACTAGTCAATATAACGCGTAAACGACGTGCTAACTCGACGAAGTTCCGCCGCGACTGAGGCACGCTCCCAGCTCGGCGCATGTGATTTCTCCAGCTGCACAGCACGATATTTTTACTCGTTAGCACTTGCAAATGCACGATGTTTTTTCTCGCTCATATCCGATACGGAGCGATAAAAAACATTGCATAAAACAATATTGTTTATATTTTTTTTCGCAATTGTGTACAATAAAGGTCAATGATTTTTATTATTTTTTCTTTAGACTTTTTAGACAAATATAAAAAGTTTAGGTCATGTAGGATTTATATTAAGAGTTATTCGTAAAAAAGAAAAAAACTTGGGGTCTCCAATAGGCACGGCTAGGTTAACCGATCCGTAACGACGGCTCGAAACCAACGCCGCTAGCCGATGGTATGAAATGAATATATGAAAATAGACTCAAAATTCAAGTCAAGAATTGATAAATTCTTTGACAATACCTTGACATTTAAAAAAATGGATTATTCTATGAATATAAATAGTTATTCATGATATATATTAGCAGAAACATCGATAGTGTGTCGCTATGGAGACGTTCGCACCAAGAGCGGCGCCGCCGCGACTGAAGGCCCTTCCGGATCAGTTTCACTCATGGCGTCGATATTTTTATCTCGCTCGCGCCTGGAAACATGCGATGTTTTCTCGCTCATATCAATACGGAGCGATAAAAGGCTTATCGCACCCGATGCTAATGGAAGATAATGCTGTTGTTTTGTATTTTTTTTCGCAATTGCGGTCAATGATTATTTATATTTATTCTTTAGACTTTTTTAGACAAATACAAACAGTTTGGGACATAATAGGATTTATATTAATAGAGTTATTCGAGAAAAGTCAAAAACTAAGAGGTACAATAAATAAATGCAGGTCAGCGTTTAAAAAAAAAAACACCGATTTAAGGATAGTTTATAGCGATCATTTGTTAATTATAAATTCTAAGACATTTTTGAACGATATATACAGGTGGGTTCCATTATAATGGGTATAAAAATATTTTTTACGCTTAGGTAGCTGTTATTATTGAATGCATTTTGAAGCTTTAATATTGTTGATTTAATTTTGTTTGTATTGGTGGCAACACCTGTTTGTTGTGGCGCGCTAGGTTGGCGGCAGTGTGCGCGCCGTCAGTTAGTTTTCGGACGAGTGTCGCGGGAGGGGGACGTCTGTCGGTTGTCGGACGGGAGCCGCGAAAGTTTCCGAGTGTTCGCAGGAGATGTTGGCGTAGCCCTGCCTCAACATGGGCGTGGCCCTGCTGCCGCTGGAGTTCTCCGAGTGCCTGTCGGACAGCCCCGACTTCCGCGTCAAGCTGCACCACCATGAGGAGGAGCTCGAGCGCACCAGCCAGCAGATCAAGCGGCTCATCAAGCACGTTAAGGACCTGCTGCAGGCCGCACAGCGTTAGTACACTATCATATATCGACACTCGCGCGAAAACTTTCATTTGTTTACCCGCCATCATTTGTTTAGTTGCATCGGTTCCCGTATTGTGCAATATAGCCTCGGACTCCTCTCAACAGGCGGATGTCTGACGATTTAATTCTTGTCCTCCTAATCTCTGGAGACGGCATTCGTTCACGTATGGGATAATTGGCGACGTGACCAGTGAATGAAAAGCGAAACACATACAACATTATGCGCGAAAACTTTAGTTTACACCGTTACTGTCACAATTAAATGAGCTTTATACCAAACTTTAAAAGATTGTTTTTTCCAATTAGTTTTTAGATAATACAATAAAAGTAAATGATATTAAATCCACAACATTGCAAATATAATGACGATTAATGGTATTCTAACACATGAATTTTAAACTTTAACAATCTATTATTCAAGTATATGACTTCCTTCAACCTTAAAGAAATTTAGCACGCAATAAAACTATGAGTTTTTGCCATATAAAGCAAATCCGCCATGGCTGAGGCTGCTAATTAATTGCGCGAGAAAATTCGAAGAAATAAAAAAAGGAAATCGTTCAATTAATAGCCTCATCCGAAAACGGGTCTGAAGACTGGTATCCATTTGCCATTATGTCCAATTGAGTTAAAAAAATATCATTATTAATTTTAACCCCTTTAAAGTAGTTTCAGCAATTCTTCAGCTGTATCTCCTCAGTGTCAGCAATACGTTAGCCTCTCTTGATCTTTTTTTCTTCTTCGGGATTAGGTAAGAGTCGTAGAAAAACGTTTTTGAGGCATCATAAGGTTGTTTTTGACCAAAAAATACGTAAAACACTTTTGACAATCAACAATAAAGTAAGCGTCAAATATGGCTAGCAATGTCAAGATGACCAGTCCTTTTTCAGCAACTCGGTCTCCTTCACCAAGAGTTTCACCATGCCCTCGATGTGACTGGTCAATTGCAATATCTGGGAGTTTCAATTTTAGTAGCTTTGGTCATGTAAGTTCCTTACACGAATTTCTTTTCCCAAAAAAATTTTGCCAAACCCTTCTTAACTCACGTCTTACAGTCACATTTTAGTTAATATCGGTCTTACGATCGTCTTCTGAATTCTGGCTAAGCATCTCAGACCGCAACAGATGCTCACTGTCATGGAAACTTTCATTCCTTCACCTCCCAGTCTGTAGCGTTGGACTTCTACTCAGTTCTGGATTCGTTTACTATGTTCCAAATCCCACTTCTTTCTCATCTAATTTCGTATTTAATCGATATTGTCACACAGGCGTGACAACTGCTTATCATAAGTCAAAAAAAACAACCGCATCATCCGAAGAGGGGGTCTATTTTTAATGAAAATAGACCCCAAGCATTTCAAGTAAAAAAAAAGATTATTCTATGAATATTAATATGTATTTATTACAGTAAACCCCCCTATAACGTCGAGATAGGTTCCACGTTATAGGGGGTAATTTTATTTTTTGATTTGAAGGAGATCAGTGCATCAAACGTTTTAATTTTTCTTTTTATTTACATTTTCACTTGTTTCAGCGCAAATGACTTGACTCGCGCCATGAGCGATATCCTTTCGTATTTTGGCTGACGTAATCTTCCCGCAACTTGCGGGCAAAGAAGATCAACGCGACATTTTATTAGTTAATTTTATAAAATTATAAAATATTTTTATGAAAATTCTATGTAGCGTTTAAAAAAAGGAACGTTATAGGGGGGTTTTGTCGTTATAGGAAAAAACTGGCGCAAACGTTATAGGGGGGGACGTTTTAGGAGAGGACGTTATAGGGGCGTTTACTGTATATGCTTCATAATTTGGATTTTTCTACTAATCGATGTCCCGCCGCAGACTGAGGACACGCCGCCGATTACTGCGACAGCCAAATTCTCGCGGCGCGTGTTAACTAATACGTTTCACTCGCATTTGGCGCATCGCATCGGATTCGAGCGAGAAAATATATCGCGCCCGTGGCTACAGAAGCGAATATTGTTGTTTTTATTTATTTTTTTCGCAATTGCGGACAATAAAGGTCATTGATTATTTATAATATTTATTCTACAACACAATAAATTGATGACATGTAGGATTTATATTAAAATTATTATCGAGTTATTCGAGAAAAGTCAAGGTTAATTTTAGGCAGATTCATTTCCTGCCCCCATTTTTTTTTTAAAAATTTGACCCTTGGTTTCAGAATTGCTTTAGGGAAGGTACACAGACGTATCAAAACTTCATTCCTCTGTGCTGAGCACAGCTGTGCGCAGCACATCTTGATTTTTTTCCAAAAGTATATCGTTTAAATCGAAGAATGTTTGTATTTCATTCGTTTTCATGATCTTCAATCGTGGAAAACCCTGGATTCGGATGAAATATATCCTCGTTTTTTTTTTCTTCAACCTTGCTTACCACCCGTTCAACGTATCGAATGGATGTAAACCGATATATGTGCTTCTGACGATGCAGTTTCTGCACAATGCAACAGCAACAATGAACGTTTTAGCATAATGCTATGATGATGGATTTTCCGGAAAATCGCGCGTTTTACGGTAAATTCTGAATTATCTACGCGACTTTTACTCCGATCTAGAGTAGTTTGTAAGGTCGCGCATACCTCGGCGTAGATAAAACGGCGGGTACCATGGTTACCCAACTGCAACACATGTTGCCATTCTCAGATGTCTGATAAGATGATAATGCTATCAGGATTATGGAATATACTGAAAATTTTTGTCCAATTTTAGTCGCGATTCGTGGAAGAAAACTGATTTTTAATGTGTAAAACACGGGTATATCCCTTTTTTTCGATTCGTATTGTACAATACGCTAATTTACTTTATTGTGGCCTGTGTCCTCTTCCGTTCACAACAAAACACAATCGCCAGCATCAATTGTCGACTACATCCTGTGGTGGCTCCATTGATACTTTTTTTTTTTTTTTTTTGATTCAGCGTCGCATGATTATTTTGCCATAGTTGCATCACAGATTGCAAGGTTTTTGTCTACTCTGGAGAGCATCGATGCATCTTTCGTCAACACATGTGGTACATCCGCTTGTGCGGCAGCTCATTTGTATGCGCGCAAGTTTGGCGACCTATTCTAATTTCCGAGACCTTTCGAGCACAAAAGGATTCCTTCGGAGCCACTCGAATGGCTCGTTCCACTTTCGAAGATGAAGATGTCGACAACCAAAAACGGAGTCAGTCGGACGCGCATTCTCGTCCGGGAACGCATCGTGATCCTCTAATAGCACCGTCCGTCTAATCGGTGTATCGTGATCAAGGATAATGATCGTAAATGTTGAGGATAATTGAAGAACCCCCTGCATTCTTTTATTATTCGATACTTCTGTGTGCATTCTCGTTTTGTAGTCAGTCAGTCGACGAGATCTTGAGGTCTTATGCAAAGAAAGAAGAAAAATGGCACGAGCAACGGTACGCCGATTTAATCGGGTCGTCGTGGCAATGTCATCGATTATGTTCGTGTTTTTTTTTTTTTGCGCTGACTACATTTTTATTCAAATTCGATTTCGTTTATGCGGAAATATATTGTATTATTTAATTATTCGTGTTTTTGAAACTTTCAATGGGGTTTTATTTGTTCTTTGAGGAAAATCACTCGATCTTGAAATTGAATAACTACTAATGAACGAGAATAAATATCGTAGTGCATTTAATTCTCTTTTTGCAAACGGTATAAGCTACAGAAACTGCCTCCACATCTTAAAACTGGCTCTGAAGCCTAGTATATTACAATATATAAGTCGATGTTTTTGTCGAAAATCTATTATATTACTAAATGTGGTGATCGATCATTCATCTGATGTCACTTAAATTTTCTAATTGGGCTTTCTTCAATGTACACCAGAGTGTCATAAGTAAATAGACACGGTGACTTAAATTGTGTCTAATCGTTATAATTTCAACATTGCAGGCCTCGGAACAATTGTTTTAGGTAGCCAAGACCTCTGTACAGTCAAAGTTAATAATCAGTAGCATTTCCAAAAGGCCTTGAACATGAGGATTGCTTGAGATCGATCGGTATAAGCCAGGGGTCGGCAAAGTGCGGCTCCGGAGCCGCATGCGGCTCTTTGGGCTCTTAAGTGCGGCTCTGGCACAAATATCCACAGGCAAGCAGAAGGGGCCAAGAGTATGACCGGCTTAAGAAAAGGAGTTTGTTGCTATTTTGAAAGAAAAAAATAATCAGAAGATACTTTTTTACCATTACATCATTCATTAAGGAGCGTTTTGTGCGCAGACATTTCCAGAAAAAAAAAGTTATGGAATTGGTGATTACGATTATCAACTCCATTTTAGCTCAAGCTCTTAATCATCGCCAATTCAAAGAATTTTTAGTTGAAATAGAGAGTGGGTACCATGATCTTCTGCTCCATAACAGGGTACGTTGGTGATCAAGAGGGAACGTTTTATATCGTTTCAAATCCCTCTTACCAGAAATCAAAGCATTTCTTCTTGAGAAGGGTGTTCACTATCCAGAACTAACAGACGATCAGTGGATCCAAAATTTGTATTTCATGGTAAACGTTACGTCTCATCTAAATCCGTTTTATTTACAGGAAACACATTTTTTTCGATGTTAGAAGTAATTTCATTCGAAAACAAAGTATCCCTTTTTGCTCAAGATTTTGATAGGGAAACATTCACTTTCCGAGATTTGATATTTTCTCCTTTTGGCATTGATATTGGTAACTTTAAAATACAATTGCTGGACTTAAAAAACAAGGAAATATGGAGCTCTAAATTTGTACGTCTTTGTGTTATGAGGGCATATTTCAGAAATGCTGAGATTTCGGTGGGCAACGTGGCTAATGCAAGATAAATTCATTTAAATTGCTAAAATGGCTAAGATAAAATAAATATTTTTACTATAAATTTGAATTTTTTTGCGCTTAAAAACCGTATAAATCTAGTGATCTTTTCGTCGCGATTATCCGTGTCTGGTTATAAATCACTATCATATCTAGCAGCGGTATCTGGTCGTTTTATTAATCTACTTCCAATTCTTTACAATCTTATTGCAAAATTGCAACAAAAATATACAAAAAATATGATTCAATTGTATATAATAATAATATTTTATTCATCGTGACCTTTTAGCGAAATGGCATTGATAACATTGATAAATCAGACAACTCTGTAACTAGGCTCATGCATTTTGGCCGTGTTGCATTACGTAGCTACAGACAAATTGGTGGTTCTTTTGCCCACTACTTTGAGTCAGTATTCAACATCCCAGGATCTCCGATTGACTCTGATAATTATGATTTCGTATGGCTTTTACTTTGCCATGCTTCGCATGCTCGTCGTTGTTGGAGTTTCCTACGCCATTTCGGAGCACGCCAAGAACAACATTAGTTGGCTACGTAATCCAGGTGCAGGTTGACCCACTAGCTTTCCGGAGGGACAGTCCCCCCTTTGAGCCGGCAGGCCAACATTGCAAGCCTTAGCGATAGTCTAAAACAGCCACCTGGTGCAGCATTGATTCCATCCGAACGAGTTTCCCCTTGCCGCTACGGCCTGGGAACTAAGGACGGAGCGAGTTTGTAGGAAGCGGAAATGTGATATGAAACGGCTCAAGGAACTATCCCGGCATTTGCCTTTGAATGGCTAGGGAGCCGGGTCAACCTAGCCCAGGATAGTCGCATCTCTACACCAGTTACTGGTGACAGAGCTACAAAGAATTGTTTCTAGATACCTCTACGTGGTTATTCTAAAGTATGCGTTTCTACACACCTTGACGTGATTAGTACTAAGCATGCTTTGAATCTTAAGCAGTTATTAGTTGGTCACCAGATTAGGGTCTTTCAGAAATGACTGATATTGCTTAAGGTCATCCAATTCTTCGAACGCACCTCGGTTGATAATCGCCACCATGGATAAAGTAAAGCCCAAATGATATATGCTTTCGATAAATTAAAACCAAAACGATCGGCTGGACCGGATCTGACGCCTTCATTCATTTTAAAAGCATGCCATTTTGGGATATCAGAGCCTCTTCGACATATTTTGAACCTTTCGTGAAAATCGTCGAAATTCCCTGGTTTGTAGAAATTTTCTAAAGTCATTCCGATTTTTAAAAATCGGAATGACTTTAGATAATATTGGTGGCTGTTGTATCCGGACCTAAACATAACATGCCTCGGGAACATAACTCTTCCCAGGCAATCGTTGATTAAAGATTTGGGAATTCTGCTCTACTCTAAATTTAGGTCCAATTCACATGTATATGTAGTATGTAATAGAGCTTCAAGAAAGTTGGGCTTTGTCTTGAGAAATTCTCATTACATACATAGATAGTACCTTAGTACAGTGGAACCCCCAATTACACTACTCCGAATTACGCGCTGAGTTGAAATATCGCCGCAAATCCCCCAATTGCATGGTCGCATTCACATACAGTCAAACGTTGGCTAGCGTCTGTGTATTCAACACTTGCCAGGCTATACGCACACAGCCGGACGGCTTCACTCCCCCAATTGCACGACCCCGAATTACACGGTCCCGGTTTTAGTGTTCGTGGGGGTTTAACTGTAATAAGGTTGCTATACGATACATTGGTAATGGCAACAGGATCTATCATCTGGGCGCCATATGACGGTTCCAATATCCTAGGCTAGAGAAATTCCTGAATTTTTTTTTTGATATGAGGATACATGAGGATATTTGGATTTTACCCGAGCTTATATCCCAGCACATTGATTCAGGGTTGGCTGGGGTATGTAACTCTTGAGAAAAGAAGGCCAATATAACTGGCAAGCTATTGGATAACGCAGTACATAATCCTTTTGTGTTGTGCGAGTTGACCCTATGGGCGCCACCTCGTTCGCGTGCTTTTTTCTTCCGCTAAATGTGAGGACAGGTGCTCTCGGAAACTCTCCGGTTACCAGAGCTATACTCTGCTCAACCACTTGGCTAATTACTTAGATATTTTCGATGTAAAGTATCGCCATTTCGGTGATCTCTTATATGAGATTTTTTAATTGCGTATAACAGAAATTAATGGCAATATTTGTACTTATATATGTATACTATTTTTATTTTTTACCACTATGTTTGTTATGGGTGGTTGGCGAATCACTCTGTTATGCCAACCACGCATTGTTTTTTTAATAATATATAAATAAATAGCCAGTCAATGTTTAATAACACTTATTTGAAATATTTATTGGATTGCGGTTTATGTATCTACAGTAGAACCTCGATTATCCGGACCTCGATTATCCGAATTTTCGATTATCCGGATTAGTCAAAATAAACAAAAAAAATACGAATTAGTTTTTTGTGTACGGGCGTGCTGATTTTCACATCTGCTGTTTACGTACGTGTTTAAATGCGTTTTATGCATTTGTTCAAGTTTCAACAAGTCCAGGTTTTTGTCTAATAAATATGGTGTCGGAACGTCAACGATCTCAGATATAAAAAAAAGTGAAAAAGTGAAAAAGTTTACTAATGGTTTAATGTCAGAAGATGGAACCTCAGAGCGTAAAGTTATGAAAAAATCAGCAAATGAAGAAGTTGAAGAGTGCATTTTTATGTGGTTCATACAAAGATGATCATTTGACAGCCAATATCTGTCCATTACACAGTGAAAAGGCACATTTTTTAATAAAAGATTAAAATGGAGATTCCCCATTCAAAGCAAGCTCGGCCACTTGAAAGATCCAAAGGACGACATGGTATCAGGGAATCCGAAAACTATGGGGAAAAGCTTGCCGGATGACACCTTCAGCAAAACACTTTCATTAATAATTACTGAACATTTTTTGTGAGGAGGGAAGGATTCGATGAATAATTTATTTATAATGCTGACGAGACCGGTTGGTATTGAAAGAAACTACCCAATAAATTCCTTAGCATCAAGATGCGGTACTGCACTAGGGTAAAAAATTAGTAAAGAACGTGTCACCATAATGGTTTGTTGCCAATGCAACAGGCAGACATAGACTTCCACTGCTTCATTTGGGAACCAAAGAACCCTCTAGATGCTTTAAAATATCAAATAGTCTTCCTCCGGTTGAATATGACTACTGTGAAAAAGCCTGGATGAATGGTGAAATATTAGTCCAACACATTCTGAAGCTTCAGCGTTTAGATGTCGATGAAGTGGTTTGAGAGTCAAGAAGAGTGCGTGATTCAGGACAACTTATATGTTTTAAAAAGCATTCGCGATTTAGCAGCCTAAAGGAAAGCTAGTTTTTTAAGCAAAAAATCGATAATTGGTTTTTTTTAATAAAAAATAATTTAATATTAAAGCTATTACCATAAACCGAATAATAAAAAAAATATTCATACTGAATATAATCAATTTTTCCGTCAATTATGATTTTTTTTTCGATTATCCGGGATTTGTCCCATCCGACGACTACCTTCATCCCCAATTAGTCCGGATAATCGAGGTTCTACTGTATATGATTTTTAATAATACAGTATTTTTTATGTGTTTATAAAAATAATTCTAGATTTTTTTGCAACCGTTTGTGCGCAATGGAACGTATCGCCCATTTTTGCATGGCCCCCGTATCTTTTTCTGCACGGTGGTCTCTGGAACGTATCCTCCGCGCAACGAGCGAATCGCGCGTATTTCGGATACCACGGATTCAGTTGGACGTTTTGCACACGTGCCAATGTCCGTTGTATGGTTATTGTGGGCAGTCGATCAATTCCTTATCTGTGCTTATGATAAATAATCGCGTAGGTTTTCGACAATGTCACATTGCCAATTCAGGCCCATCGGATCCATGTGTCCACATTTACATTATGAATGGACCAATAATAGGTTTAGGCGGTTCGAGAGCATGTCATCACCGAACTAACGCCATAAAGGACAGGAAATGACACGAATAAAAATGTAATTCTTTCACTTTTGTCCAAGAAATGACCGACGATTGCAGACATTCGGCGATAGGGCTTAGCCCCCGTGACTTTGACGACATGCAGACACTTTTTTGTTTGTAATAACGACATTACATAATGCAGTTTCGCTAATGGGGACTGATCACGAAACCCGTACGTCCAGTAATTACCGCACTGATGGTAAAACATTAAGTTTTAACGATGGCAAAATATTCTTTTGTACGATTCATTTGCATGTGCCCATACTTTTTGTCAATTTACCAACATTTGCGATTGAGTGACGCAGATGTGGCCCTCGTTAAAGCAATAGAAATAAATTGGTCCGCACTCCTCTAACGGCCGATTCTATGAAATTATTCCGTATTATTGGCGATTGCGGTTAAATTGCAACGTCAGATAATCCGGCGTTTGTTGCCTCGTTGATAACATTAGTCGTCGATATCGACTCATAACTCAAAATGACCGGATTAGAATAAACGTGTAAAAAATTATCAGCGTACTTCAAATCTTGTGGTTTCAGATCCGATATCGGATTAGCAGCGGTGCAAAATGGCGTGACGATACACGAGTAGTAGCGTGACGCACGTTATGGATTGAAAAATTACATTTTTATTGTGTTAAAACGATAATATTGCAATGATTTTCATTGTAATTGATTTGCATTGCGCATGCGCACGGGCACGCGGTGTTTGCCATTGACATTGTACGCTCTCATTGGCGGGAATGCTCGTATGAACTTTGAAAAAACGACAATGTTTGGTTTGAGGATATATTCGCTCTAAATCCGTAAAGTGGATCTGTTTGTTGTGGATTTTTATTTTCAATTAAAAGCAGAAATAGATTTCATGGCTTTCTGTTTTATTCTCCGGCATGTTATCTGTCGATCGATATAATTCTTTATTTATTTACATGTCCATTTATCGTTATTCACGGTAGATACGTTCCAAATACCACAGCGTTAATAATAAATATAAGTTTTAGATTTATTATAATGATAATGTATTCGTAGTGTGTTAAAAGCAAAAATCTCTTCCAGGGATAAATCCTAATAACTATATTTTCTTAGCTCTAATGCAAGACATTTATATTTCTCAATTTTTTTCTTTATCTTTATCCTCAATGCCTTATGACTAAGGAACTTGGCAATGCTGATTATTCACTAGAAGTATCCTTCTTCAATTCTCAACCAAAGAGTTGCTACAACGGTCTGTGACCGCATCTTCTATTGTCCATTATTAACTCTCGAGTATGTTTTCAGATCTTTTTCCGACGTGTCTGAAGAACAGTAAAATACCCGTTAGTTTGTCGGCAACACTTCAAGCAGTAGTATTTTGGCCATCTTTGGGACTCGGAAGCAACCGACTCCTGTATCTCATCTCAAAATCATAAAATCGCCATTACTATGCCGCCTTGATAGTCCATCTCTTCACAACGTACGAGTAGACAGATGGATAAAACCAACGATCTTACAAGACGTTACTTGATGGAAATTGTCATGCTTCTATTTTCTAAAGTTTTTGTCAGTTTGCCATGTCTGCCCTTGCCAATAGTATCCTTTCTACTAATACGTTGATTATAAGACCCGCTTAGAAGCTTCATTAATTGTGTAAAGATGCGACTATCCCGGGGCAGGTTGACCCGGCTTTCTAGCCCTGAGCCCTTTCCCACCACATTTCCACTCCCTACAAACTCGCCTCGTATTTCAGGTCTCAGGCCGTAGTGGGAACGAGGAAACACGTTCGGATGGAAGCAATCCCACACCTGGCGGCTGTTTTGGACCATCGCTAAGGCGTGCGATGTTGGTTTACCGTCACAAAGAGGGCCCGGTCCCTCTGCAAGGCTAGTGTATCAACCTGCACCAGGATTACGCCCACTAATGCTTGGTGTGCTCCGAAAGGAGGAAGCCAACTTCAACAAGCACGCGAAGGACGGCAATGTAAATCCAAATCGTTTAAAGTATTTAAGGACTGAGGACTTTATGTGAATCATCAGCTTGTTGTATTTATTTATTTTTAATTCAAGTGTTATGCTTATTTTATGCACCATAAATTGCTATAAGATTTTCATAATAAATAAGAGCCTTAGACACACTTCCTTTATCGTAGAAAGATAAACTAGGTCTGACAATATGAGGGTCGAAAATGAGGTCCTTGTTAAGAAATTACCAAGGTTCATTCCACGTCCTCCTCCATTTATTGCGGTTGGATTAAATCTTTTGTACCCAGGATGAAGCTATGTCAGACCGGTTCGACACAGTTCCAAAACCGGGTGCGATGTTTTTCTCGCTCGCATCCGTAACGATGTGTCAAGTGCGAGTGAGACGTATACTAGTGACATGTGATACGAGAATTTGGCGGTCGGTCTATCGGTGGTGTGTCCTCAGTGTACGGCAGGACATCGTCAGGTGCGCGTGTCATTTACGCGATATATTGATCAGTTAATAATACAAAAAATCGACCAAATTATAAAGCGTATCATGAAAAACTATTGTTATTCTTAGAATAATTCATTTTTTAGAAAAAAGTCGAGCTATTGATGAAGATTTCATCAATATCTTGACTTGAAATGCTTGGGTCTATTTTCCCTTTTGACGACGCGGATGGTTTCGAGTCGCCGAGGCGGATCGGTTAAAAGAGTAGAATCAGTAAAACATTTTACTAATAAAATATATATATATAAACATTAATGTTTGAGAAGGACGTAAAATATGGCTTAAAACGCCTCATTAAGAAAAGATCGAACTGCACAGAATTTATTCTAATTAGTCAAAAGCTAACCAACGAAAATGACTGATCTTAAAAGCTATTGAAAAAATCTCAGCTAATATTTTAATATATAGGAAACCCTCCTATAACAGGTATCGAACAACATGGTTTCGTTGTAACACACAAAAAATAGAATCTTTTTTTTGTCAAGATTTTCTCAATATCTTGACTTGAAATGCTTGGATTTTTAATTTATACTGGAAATTAAACCCCCTTTGAACGATGCGGTTGGTTTCGAGCCGCCGTGACGGATCAGTTACATAATCCATATCTTTCGTCGGTTTATAATAGAATGGTTTATTTCAGTATTTTTTTATTCTATATTTATTTTTTTAATAAAGAGATGGTTTAAGTTCATTACTCAGTGTTTGTATTATCATAAGTTTTTTACATGCACAACATTTTTAAATTTGTAGCTGGCCCGTTGTTAAAAAAGGTTGCTCACCCCTGATATAATACCTTACATATCGAACCGCTACTTTTTTATTTTTGAAAACCCGATTTTTTCATTCTGTAGCATAAATATTATTATTTAACAAATTCACTCAAAATAGCTTGGAGTTGGTGGAGCCCAAAAGCTTAAAAGCGCCCGTCTCATCACTTTACAGTTAAACCCCAACTAACACTAAAATCGGGACCGTGTTATTTGGAGTCGTGTAATTGGGGGAGTGAAGTCGTCCGGCTGTGTGCGTATAGCCTGGCACGTGTTGAATACACAGACGCTAGCCAACGTTTGACTGTATGTGAATGGGACCGTGCAATTGGGGGGATTTGCGGCGAATATTTCAACTCAGCGCGTAATTCGGAGTAGTGCAATTGGGGGTTCCACTGTATCGTAGATACAGAATATTTTCGAAATTAAGGAGCATGCACAATATCTTTAATTAAACCTTGTACATATCCTTTATCACAAATTGATATTGTAGACATGCGGTATCATCAGGTATGCATTATTATCACGTGCTTCGTAAGAAGAAGATGTCTGTTTTCATTGTTTACACAGTTGCTCTATCGTCACGCACAATTGATATAGTGCTATTTTAATTAATTAAAAACGTTCATGACAATGATTACCATACTCTCCCAGCAGTTACTAATTCCCTTTTCACCTATGAGTTATGCCCGATTGTAATTAATCTTGACCTCGCGAGACACGATCGTGTCTTCGTCGCATCTAATCGGACGCGTTGGTGCAGCACGTAACTGCAAACGACGGCGGGTATGAGTCTTCATCTGACACACTTGACATGTCGGGCATGACGTCAGATCACCGTTAGTCTGGTGACAAATTTGACAGACACTTGCGACATCTTCGCACCGAGCAATTTTCCAATTCTGGTGTCCCCCCTACGGCCCCATCTCAGCCTCCAGTTGCATCACGTCTGTGAATCATCGCGCAATTGATAACGACTCTCATCTTTCAATTCCGCGCGATTGATTGTGGGAGAGCTGGCCGAATCTTGGGGATGAGCCACGGCTGCAGATCGGCATCTGCTAATGGCCGCATTGTGCCATTGTCTGCGTCCGTGTGAAGTTTACTCCGAGATGAGGAAAAAAACCGCCGATATTTTAAACGATTATTTGCCGGTATTAATGCCACGGCCATATGGTCGACTTTGCCTAAGCCCGTTGCACTGAATGGCTGCGACCTTCGGTACGGCGGTTTTGATAAAAATTATTGTAAAATGTACGGCGACAGAAGTTGCGCGCATGCGCACCTCGAAACGGCACGCGGCGTTTGTCATCAACCGCGAATTTAATTAAAATCATAATTTATGCAGTCACGTCTGCTTGATGGGCATTCGTATAATAATAAAAAAAAAAACACGGTATCGACTTGCATTCTCATTATTCATTGTTTCAAATTAACAATTGTGTAAACGTTCATTTTCATTTTTACAGGAAAAAAGTTGCAACAATATCAAGGTCAATTATTTGTGGTCGTGTGAATTGCACGCGAATTCTGCGTACACCAGAATCCCACTGTCACATTTATAATTATATTTACTTGTAAAGATTCGTTTTTATTTTTCTAAGTAATATTTTTTACGGTTGTGATGCATCAATCCCTGCTAAAGTATATCGCGACGGGTTAATCGCGTAATTAAGTCGATTGAGATAAGTGTTTTTGAGTAACCACATCCGCTGAACACTTTTGCGATTTGAATGGCTATGTATAAAATATTATTTTTATATATACATATAAATACAATTGAACTCAATTAATCGTGTTACAAGGAACATGATAAATGCGGGATTATTAAACATTTAATTATCAAGAAATTTGTCGAATAATATTTGTTAAGGAACAAGATACAGTTAAACCCCCACTAACACTAAAATCGGGACCGTGTAATTTGAAGTCGTG